>PVHX01012651.1:0-58206 GCA_004024805.1 Geosciurus inauris
CCCCCCCCCCCCCCCCCCCCCCCCCCCCCCCGGGCCTGCTCTGCAGGGGGAACCTGGGTCTTGATAGGTGAACAGCCACTTGGGTTTGGCTAGGCTGTCGCTGCTGTAAAGCAAGGAAGCCAAGGACAGAAGCCAGAGGCAGAGCAGTGCTGGGAACCTGGCTGAGCACCTAGGATTGTCCTCAGTTCATGGTGGTTTTCTGCCGTAGCTGCCCCTGCCCCTGCCCCTGTCAGAGCTTCCAGGCCGCCTAGGCCTCTCACCACACTTGGTTTTCCACCCAGCTTGGTCCTGGGGCAACTTGGGACCCAGGGTTGGCCTTTGTGAGCCTGCTGGGCCCTCACCTGCCATCTTCTCCCCAAAGGTGTTCATCCTCGGCTCAGGACCCCTGCACAGGGAGCCCACGGCCTCTGCATGCTGGGTGGTCTCTGGTCCCAGCCCGATCAAGTCTGGCTCCTTGCTGCCTATTTGTCCAGTGTCCCCTCCCTTTCATGCTGCGTTTGGCCATCCTTACCAGTTCCAGCACAGTCGTCATCTTCCTATGACACATTTGTGACTTAGGGTCTCAACAGGTGAGGAAATGGCACCCTAGCACACTGAGCCCAGGGAGCTGGAGAGGAAGCCAGCCATACCCCTTGGGTGTCCCAGCCTGAGGATGGAGGTGGGGGCGTGGAGTGCAGGAGCATTTGGCTGTCCAGCCATAGTTCCACCCTGACCTCTGGCCTGGGATGACCCTTCTGTCTCCGCTGGAATAAGAGCTGGGCTGTGAATCCTGCAAGAACACCTTGGCCTTGTTTCCAGAAGCCACCGCTGCCAAGTCCCTGACTGCCAGGGTGATCCAGCAGGTGCTGGGAGCTGTGCTCTGCATGTTCTGACCCAGGGCACTGCCCTGTCAGGGAGCACTGGCCTCTTGCTAGGGTTAGATCTGGAACATCCCCGTAGGCTCGTGTGCTGAAGGCTTGGTCCCCGGTGCAGAGTATTCACAGGTGGGGCCTCTTGGGAAGTGACTGGATCCAGGGCTCTGACCTCATCATGGATTAATTCTTGGAGGGATTCACAGCTGAATGGACTCCTGGGAGGGAGAGGGAAGTGTAGAAAGGGGGACCTCGCTGGAGGGAGAAGTTTCTTAGGAGTGTGCCTTTGGGCGCTCCACCTTGTCCATGGCCCATTTCTCACCTGCCCCTTTGCAGCTGCCACGAGCTGAGCAGCTTTCCTCCGCCATGTTGTGTCTCACCTCAGGCCCAGAGCAATGGAGCCCGCTACCCATGGACTGAGGCCTCTGAAACCTTGAGCCAGAATGAATCTTTCCTCCTTCAAGTGGTTGTTCCCAGGTGTCTTGTCACAGTGATGGAGAGCTGGCTGACATAGAAACCCCTCCTCCCTCCATGGCTGTGGTCTGAGGGCCTCAAGCGGAAGCCTGGGAGGGGACGCTGAAGACCTGAACATACATATGCCCACAAGGAGGACCATTGCTGACCTGGGGACCTCTCAGGCCATGTGCAGACCTCTCAGTGCCGCTCTGCTGCAGAGAGAGGCTATTCTGCTCCTGGTGGTTGTACAGGAGAAACTGAGTGCTGAGACAGGCTGCCTTGCTGTGTCTGACCAGAAGTGACCTCTCTGGTCGCTTTCTCCTGGGGGAAGTGGACGGTGGTGATGTCCCTGTAGAGTGATCATGCAGATGTTGGTGACTCATGTCAGGTGTTTGGGGTGGCATGGGTACCAGGGGAGGCTAAGTGCCCTCCTGTCCCTTAGGCCTGGGCAGTTCAGCACCTGACACTTCTCATACCTGAATCTGATGACTCGGAGACCCTGGAAGAAGTCACGACAGGGCCCTTCTTGTCACCTGTGTAACTCTCCAAATACCACTGCAAGTCTGAACCACAAAGCGGCACTGCCCAGGACCCCCAGACCCTGGGCCCCACTGCCCAGGACACCTTCCTCTCGAGCTGTCAGTCTCCTGTTGGAAGTGGAGTTGTTCTGTGCCTGGAGCCAAGGAGGCTGCTGGTCTCATCAGAGCACTTTGTGGGTGAGGGAGTCTGGCCTCAGAGATGTGCAGGATGCAGAGGAAGGACATGCTGCCCCTTAGCACAGACAAGCTGACATGCAGATGAGAGATGGAACAGGGCACAACAGCCCTGGCTGATCTCAGTGCCAGCAAAGGAAGCACAGCCTGGTCAACTGCGGTCCCTGGCAGGCTGTACTGCCTCGGCCCAGGCTTGCTTCCTTGGGTATCCAGCATGCCTGTGGCTTCCCACGGGTACTCACTGATCCCTGTCCCATCCAGTCACTGGCTCATCTGCTGCAGGTGACCCAGCAAGCCAAGCTCCAGGGAATGAGGAGGGTCTTCAGCAAAGAGAGCCTGGAGGGTACTGAGGGCCCTCCAGCTCCTACCTGGACCGTCCTGCCCGGGCAGACAGTGTCTGGTGCTCCCTTCTCCCAATCCCCCTGAACACTTGCCACTTCCACTCCAGGGAAGCCCAGGAGGGAACCTAGGCCCACAGAGAGTGCAGCTCGGCCTGGTGGAGGACGGGCCGGGGCTGGGCCGGGGCTGGGCCCGGGCTGGCTTTGCAGGCCCGCTGGCAGTGCACCTCCTGCTTTGTGGTTCTGCATCTGCACAGCCACGTTCTGAATCTTTCTGAGGACAGTGTTGTTAGGGCACATAGCTGGCCCTCGCCTGTGGGAGCATGCAGAGCGTGTGTGTCCCTGCTTCACACAGTTCCTCTCAGGCCACTGTGCTGTCCCTTGGCTGCTGCATTGGTGGTACCCTGCTGTCCATCCTGAGAAGGCTTCCAAGCCGAGGTTGCAGTGTGCTGCGTCAGCCCCACCCTGTCTGCTGTCCCCTGCCCCCGCCACACAGTCCCCAAGCCGGCCACGTGGCGGGAACATGTGCCCTGAGCAGGCTCACAGAACCCTGGAAACTAGGTCTAGAAACAATCGAAATCATCAGAGTGATTTACTCTTTTTGCTTTATTTTCTCTAATTCATTTTTTAATTGTGGTAAATTGTACATCACATAAAAATGTATGACTTTGACCATTTTTAAGTGCACAAATCGGGGACATTCAGCACATTTGTACAGTTGTGTGGCCATCACCACTGTCTCCAGAGCTCTCACTCTCCCTGCGACGCTCTGTCCTCAGTACACTTGACCCTCCCCTCCTGTCTGCCACCCTCGTCCCATCCCGTAGTGCTGGCTGGAGGTTCACCCCGGTGGCCGCAGGTGCCACAGAGCTTCCTTTGCGAGGCCGAGTGGTTTCGGTGTGGAGATGGCCCACGTGGTGTTTCCCAGTCACGGTGGAGGAATCATGGGTCTGCCCGGAACTTTCTAAACCTCAGTCGCTTCCACTTGTTTCCTCGGTTTGCCTGGGGCCAGCGTAGTGCAGGGGGCCTCTGTCGGGTCACATGAGAAGCCTATCTGTCACAAAGCCCTCCCCGCACCGAGTTCCGTGTGGCTCTGTGCAGGCCACTGGGGTGAGGACGTGTGCTGTGTGCTGCGGGAGGAGCCGGCCACACCGTGTCTCTGCTGCCACTGTGACCTCACGGCTGGCGGCACAGACCCTGGTAAGGTCCTCTGCCATCACACCCGGTAGCGGTGCAGCGTTGGCAGCTCAGATTTTTCTCCACGTCTGCATGTGGAGGGAAGGGAGCACCCGCTCCGCAGGGTTTGGGGACATCAGATGCAGTCACATGTCCAAGTGCACTGACACTTGCTAATTGTGTAGACGGCATCGTTTTTGTTATTTGTTGGATTTATTGATCCGTGTCATGGATTCAGGGCAGCCTGATCCCTGTGCCTGGTTGGGAGGAGTCCTCGCTCCTGGTTACAGAGTGGCCCCGGGTGCCCTCCATCTCACCAGCACAGCTGCATACGTGGGTGTGCTCTGGAAACAAGGCCCCACCGAGAGCATTCAGCACGGGGACACCTTACCTGGCCAGCTCCAGGTCCACTCTCCTTCCGCTGGTGCCTCTGTTGGCTCCTCCCAATGTTTTGGAGGGAGGTGCTGTGGAGGGCCCAGGAGGCAGGGAGGGTGGATGGTGCACCAGGTTCTGCATTTCCCCGGCTGAGGGCAGTGCTGGCAGCTGCAGGCTCTGGGGGCTTCAGGCTTAGGGTTTCAGTGTTTCCCTGAACAGCAGCTGTGCAGGCGAGACCTACCTGGCGCTGGAGGGGAGTGTGGAAGGCGTCATTCCAGCCCTGGGCACTCACTGCCACTTGCTGCGCCCCTCCCGCGTGCAGCCTCAGGAGCTTTCCAGCCCCCGTGGGCCTTCTGGGAACAGTCCAGGCCCACACATGGAGTAGCCAGGGCTGGTGGGTCGCGTCACAGCCAGACTCCCTGGTCAGTGGCAAAGGGCGATGCATGGTAAGCTGCTCCTCCAAGCCGCTGCACATGGCAGGTTCAGAGTGCCCAGGACAGGGTCTGGGTGGGACGAGCCCGTCGCCTGCCGTGTTGATTTATTTTTGCAAGCAGACCAGTTAATGGAGCCTGGTGATTCAGACTGTCTCTCGCCTCATGGCTTCTGCCTATGCAGAATTTTTTTTTTCAACTTTTATAGCCTTACAAATAACAGGAAAAGAGGCAGCACAGTTGACATTATCATCAAGCCATCTTGAGTAATCTCTCTACCTGGAACTTATATTTGCAGTGACGGCCCACGCTGGGCTCTGCGGCTGGGCAGGCTGTCTCCAGCACAGTGCCGGGGTGGCTGGCAGGCACACCAAGTCTAAAGCACTGGGGGACAGCCCTGGGGACAGCCCTGGGTGCCTCCTCAGGGCCGTGTCATGGAGGTCCCGTGGGCAGGGGTGATTGGGGTGGCCACGTGTGGTCTGGAATCTCAAGGCAGCTCCCTTGCAGGCCTGGAACTGCTCGGGCACCGTCAACAGGAAGGCCAAAGCCCAGGAAATGCTCAGGCTTCAGATGCCACGGCTGGGGGCAACCAAGGTGTTGTTTGGGGTCCTGGAGACCTACGACACCCACCTGGGCCCACAGGATGCAGGGCCGTGGCCTGATGCCTGTCTCAGTGCTGTCATGTGCTCTGTGTGAGGGCAAAGCCCATGCAGCAGGGGTCGGAGGCACGGAGCACCCTCATGGCAAAAGCAGACTGTGGTGTGCCAGGAGGCAGGCCCAGAGCAGAGCGAGTGTGGCCACCAAGGCAGTGGGCACAGGGCCCAGGGCTGCCTCCACCCTGCCGGGTAGACAACAACATGGCCTGTGGAGCAGAGGCCTGTCCTGGTAGGACGTGCCCACCACCCAGCACACACCACACACACTACAGACACACCACGAGCACTCACACACACAGGCTATGGACTGTTGACAGGGTGATGCAGAGCTGGCCACACCCTCCTGGTTGCAGGGTGGAGGTGAAGAGTCCACAGGGTGGGGCAGCCAGGCGACCCTCCCCATTCAGGGTCAGGCTGGGCCTTCCTGCTGCCTAAGGGTCCACCCCTCTTCCTGTCACCCAGTGTGATGTCCTGGGCTCCTGTGTGCGGTGGCGCGTGCTCCCCTCCTGCCCTGCGTGGTGAGGCAGCCAGGCCCTCCCCTGATTGTCCCAGCATGTCTCCTGCCCAGCTTCCTGAGGCAGGGCCTCTGCGGGCCTCTGCGGGCCTCTGCAGGCAGCTCCACTGGCGTCTGCTCTCCTGCACCCCTGCCCCCGTCTCCATGGTTTCTGTGTGCCAGGTTGCCCACGCCAGAGCCTGGACTCCTTAGCGGCCACCTGTCCACGGCGTCACTATGTGTAGCTACGCAAGTCCCTAGCCAGTTTCTGATTCAGCCTCAGTCCCAGTGATGAGTCCCTGTGTGTCTCAGATGGAGGGTCAGGGAGCCCGGGAGGACACCTATGTCAGGGTTACCAGCACCCCAGCAGAGCAGTTCCTGCTCAGAGGTATGAGCTGCCTGGGAAAATAAAAAGTCTGAAATAATCAGTAAAGAATAAAAGACAAACAGAAGTCAGATTCAAAAGGGAGGTGCCTGCTGGGTCTTCCATCCCTAATAGGAACTGAAACCGAGCAACTGAAAAAGGCCCCAACCTTTATTTAAGGGGAGGTGCGTCAAAGCTGTCCATGTGGCAGGGATCTTGCGGTAGTAAACAGGTTGTTTGGAGCTGGGCGGGCAATGCTGTGTTTGATCCCAGGGCTGTGAGCTAAGGCACCAGCGTGAGCTGAGTTTTGTCGAACAGGGATATTTCACCAGGAGTTCCCAGAAAAGCAGCCTCCCTGCCTTAATGGCTCAAACAAACCCATAATCTATAGCTCCCAACAGAGACCTGGAGCCCAGAGGGTCCCCACACCAAGGGCCCCCTCGAGACAACCCCAGCTCCCACTTGCCCACCGAGTGCTGGGCTTGCTTCTGGAAGAAGCAGCCAGGGGCTTAGTGGCTTCAGCCAAGTGCTGTGAGCCCCGGGCATCAACTAAAGAGAGGAGTCCAGGAGGGATCCTTGGTGGCCCACGCTTGCCACATGACAGGTGCCACCTGATGCAGGCACGTCAGTGGTACTGTGCCATTCTCAGCATGACATGGGGATGTGCTGCCTGCAGGTGTCAGCACATCAGGGGTGACTCCTCCCCAAAGTGCATCAGCACCAAGTGGAAACCCTGGCTGGACAAGCTCAGGCTGGGCGGGAGGCCCGCAGCCCCGCAGCCCCGCAGCCCAGGGAGGCCAGTTGTCTAGCAGGGTCACACCTGGCAGGAAAACCTGCTGGTTTTTCTGTGCAGCTTCATGCAATACAAATGAAAGGAAGAGGGGAGGGAGAGGAGAGGAGGAAGGGGAGGGAGAGGAGAGGAGGAAGAGGAGGGGAGGGAGCAAGGAAAGCTCTCGATTCCAAATTCCCATCCAACGCAGCTTCCTCAGGGGCCCCAGAGACTGATGACGCCCGCCTGCTCCCAGCCCCACAGCCCCCACCTCCAGGTCATCCACACGGCCTTTGACTCCATGCCCACGGTGTCCCCACATAGTGCCCTGAACTCTGTTCATCCCTTTCTCGTCGCTGCTGTGGGCTGGGTTGAATCGTGTCACCTGAGAAGCGTGGTATATGGTCCTTATCCTAGCCCCCCACCTGAGAGTGCAGCCCTCTGGGGAAAGAGGTCTTTGCAGACACAGTCACCTAAGGATGAGGTCATCCTGAAGTAGGGTGGGACTTCCTCCTGTCCACTGGTGTCCCAGGAAGAGGGCAGCTGGCCCAGGACCTATGACAGACCAGAAAGAGGCTCTGTGAAGTAGAGGCGGAGCACAGGGGTGTGGGCAAGCCCAGGGTGCCTGCAGTGCCCGCAGCAGGGAGGGAGGGTGCTTCCCTACAGCCTCAGGACCTACCAGCCTGCCCCAGGCCTCCACTTCAGATGCCTGGCTGCCAGAACTGGAGAATAAACCTCGCAATTTCACCACCGGTTTGTGGTGCTTTGTTACAGCAGCCACAGGGGTCTCACACTGCTGCCATGTGCACCACAGCCTGGCCTTCCACAGTCTGGTCCAACTCGTGAGGGACCCTCCAAACTGTCCTGGGTACCTCCTGTGCCCCCACCAGTGGCCCCTGCTCAGCGCAGCCCAGGGCTCCCACGGGCCCAGGCAGGCTCTGGCAGCTGGCTCCACCGGGCCAGCCCTGCACCTGCCAGCCTTGTGCCCCCACATTCAAGCTGTCCTTCACCATTGGTGCCCTGTAGCTGCTTCCCTCCGCCTGGCACCTACTCTAACGTCCACTCCCAGGAAGCCCCATGTGTGGATAGGCTTGTCATTTCCTGCCACCCTGGCCTTGTCCGTCAGGTCTGGAGCTAGGGTCATGTGTCACCTCCAACCCTGCACCTGCTACCGGCAGTGGATGGAAGGATTCTTAGCTCACCTCTGGGAAGAGGTTCTCTGCCCAGCAGGGGGAATTCTCCGGGCACATTCCCTGCTTACCCCAGAACGGACCTGCCCTGCGAGCTCTTCCCGAGAGGCCCAGGCTAGGAGGTGTGTGGACCCTGTGCCTGTGAACTGGGGACTCCCACCTCCCGGGGCTGCGTGTGGCCCAGTGAGGAGCATGCTGGGACTTGGGCTCTGAGATCTGGAGATGACTTTTCCAGAGGAGAGAGTGGGCCCAGGGTGGTGCCCTTCCTGCCACACACAGACTCATCATTTGGCATTTCTCCTTGCTCAGGAGGGCCCCAGGACAGAGCTGGCCAGAGTGTCTCCTTGACCCCTTCCCAAGGTGAGGAATAGGGGACCAGTGGCTGGGCTCTGCCTGAAGCCCCCTCTGAGACTCTGAGTAGGGCGCCATGGGTTCAGTGGCCCAGAGTGTGTAGCAGTTTCCAGAAAATGCCAAGGTTGCCCTGGAATCCGGTGGTCTGGGCCTTCGGAGGGCTGTGCTCGCCCTGCGCTCATCAGCCTGGGCTGCCAGAGCAGGATCTGCAGACCTGGGCCTGCAGCACAGGAGTCCTGGGGCACATTCCAAACCACAGCACTTGCCAGTGTGTGGACTCAGGGCCCCAGTTGGGAAGAGGGGCCCCCGCAGTCTCTGCTCTTGTCTGCCCTCCCTGCCTCCCAGGCTGGGGCCTCCTCTCTTCACTCACCCTCCTGTGCCACTCCCATATGCCTCCTTGAAGCCTGGCTTGCCTGGGCTGATGCTGGGGCCCCAGAACCTCCCTCTCTGTCCCACATGCACCCCCCATGCCACGGAGCCCATAAGGGCTCTGGTTAAGTTAAGCCAAAGGGCAGGGAGGAGAGAGGGGAAGCCACCTCATCACTGGGATGGCAGAAGGAAGCCTCCAGAAGCACCCCAAGAGCGCCCCTTTGGGTCCTCACTCTGCATTGTCCATTCCCTGTGATCCTTTATTTATAACAGTGGAGTTGGCCTCAGACATCAGCAGGGAACACACAGGAGCAAAGCACCCAGGGAAGTGACAGGACCGTGAATGGATTAACCGTGACGAATGGGCTCCTGCAGCGGAGGCCTGACCGCGCAGGCACGGGCAGGGAATGGGCCCTGAAGTCGTGCAGTCAGGCGGCCCTGAGAGAGCCATGGGGGTGGGACAGTCTGCTTGCTGCGCCTGCCACCCAGGTAGGATGTGCCCACGGGTGCAGATCCTCCACCCACCCTGTCCTGACCCAGGCCCACGGCAGCTCTCAGGGAAGGGCCGTGACTGTCTCCCTGTGGCCCCCTTCCCAGCTTCAGGGACCCGTCACTTCAGAAAAGATCCCCGTCCGCTTAGAATGGAGGTCCCAGCTTGAGTCAGGTCCCTGCAGCTCCTGTAACGTGGTCTGAGCAACAAGGCTTAAAACAACAGAAGTTGGTTCTCAGTGTTCTTGGGCCGCGTGCAGGTCTCGGCGGGGCTGCGCCCCCTCGGGAGGCTCGGGGAGGACTGTCTCTCTGGCTTCGCTCCCCTCTCTCCTCTGTCCCTTTCCCTCCTCCTCCCTCATAAAGGACACTTGTGATCACATTTAGGCCTCACCAAATGATCCAGGATCATCTCCTTTAAGATCCTTCGTTTAAGTCCATCTGCAGAGACTTTGCCACCCAGGGCCTTGCTTTCTGCACCTGGTTCCACCCTGCTCCTTGTGTTCGTGTGTTCTGCCATCCCTGAGGCCTCCCTCTTGTGCACGTCCACGTCTATTCCTGTGTTTATCCTTGGCACAGTGCCTTCCCTCACTGCCTGCCGTTAACCCTGCGGAGTTTGACTAGACATCACCCTCAACTCCCTCATGATGTGCTGAGCAAACTTCCTCTCCAATCCTCCCCCTTGGACTTTTGTCGAAGGCCTCCAGAGAAGGTGCAGAACAAAGAAGTGACTCTTGGGAGGTCACAGGGGCTTCAGAACATCGCCCAGGAAGCTCCAGCCCACCCCCACCGGGCTGCTTCTCCAGGGGCCCCAAACCAGCAGTCTGCCACTAGAATCCAGCAGTGCTGCCTGCTGGGGTACGATATTGGGCCTCTGTTTCCCCTTCAGGAAGACGGAGTCATGGCTGCCCATCGACATATGGTGCTTTCCACACCTGATGTCTCCCTGAGTGTTTTGTAGAGGCTTCTCGTCTCAGCCCCAACCACACAGCTAAGGAGAGGCAGAGCTGAGAGTAGGCCGGGGAAGCCTGCCTTCAGGCCCTGTTGATGTGACTCAGCCTCTACAGGGCGAGCTCGGCCCTGGGAGCAGGTGGGAGGCCTGCAGAAGCTTGAGGCAATGGAGCTGGGGATGAGAAAGTGAGGCTCAGAGGCTTTGAGAGACTTCCCCAGGGCCACGCAGTCGGTTAGAGAAAGAAACTGAACTCCAGTCTTTGAATCCCAGGTCAAGACCTCTTCCACCAGCTGGTTTGGGGTGTGCTGTGGTTTGGGTAAGTGTCCCTGAAGTTCCTTGTGTTAAGGGCTTGGTTACCAGCCTGTGGTGCTGTTGGGGAGTGTGGACCCTTTAAGAGATGGACCCTGGGAAGGCCCTCAGCCACCGGCTCCAGCCTGGAGGGAGATATTGGGACCTCCAGCCCCTTTCTCTTTCTCTCTTCCTTTCACCTCCAGCCATGAGGTAAGCAGCCTGCTTTACACATACTCCGCCATGATGTGCTGCCTCACCGCGGGCTCAAGGGAAACCAGGAGCCAGCCTTCCTGTTCCTAAGTCCGTCATCTCAGGTGTGGGCATGGTGGCTTGTTCAGTGGGTCACCTCATGGTGACCGTTGAGCTCTGTCAGGGGCCTCCCTTTGATCTGCCTAAACCCGCCTCTTCCATGACACCAGGAGGCCTTGGACACATGGCCCACCCGCACTCTGTCCATCCTCCATGGGCTCCCCTGGCCGGTCCTCCTCATCTCACAGTGGTTTGTCCCCGCAGGTGGCTACTCTTCACCTCTGCACTGACGTCAGCCCTCTGGACACTTCACCTGCCTTCCTGTTCCTTCTCCCCCTTGCCATGAGGCCTGACAACTCCATGAGCCTTACTATCTGCAAAGCCTAAGCACCGATGTCCACTTTTAAGGGGTACACTAGGGATCAAAGATAATGTGTGCTCCAACAAATAAATGGCAAGAAAAGGAAAGAGGACCCCCATCTGTTCAGCCAGGACCCTAACAAGGACCACATGTTGCCTTTGGTGGGGGTCTCCTGATTCCTTCACCCCTTTTTCCTGCCACCGACTTATTGAAGAGCACATGTTATGTTTGATCTTAAAGCATGCCTCACAGGTGCGGGCGTAGATAGTAGATATTACCCCATCTGAGACATGACAGGGACGGTTTGCTTTCTTCCTGTGTACTAATCACATTGTGGATATCTTAGACAAAGGGAAGGAATGCTTATTACATTTTAGAGATCCACACTGAAATACAGATGGAATAATATGATGTCTAGAGTGAGCTTAAAAATCTCCCCTGTGGGAGCAAGGACAGGGGACGGGAGCTAGAGGGGCAGCGTTGGTGCTGAGCTGTGTGGTGGGGCCAGGGCTGGCCACGCGGTCCTTCTACTTCTGTGGGTGTTGGAGTGCCGTAGTACCCAGTACCAAAGATAGTACCACTGTCATGGGCACATAGTAATAAATAGAAAAATTTGTTATTATTTTTATAGTCTTTTCAAACACAGTGACCAGAAAAATATTTCCTACTTGGGAAAGGAATATGAGGCCTAATACAGATTTTATTTTACCAACCAAAAAAGTGTGGTTGCCTGGTGTGAAGTGTAGCCCATTCTGAATGAGACATTCTCACTAAGGATTCTGAAAGCAAGAGGCAAAGCCGAATGAACATGTGCTCAGATTTATATATTCATAATCAGAGGTCAGTTGCAGAAATGCATAAATGAGTGTGTCAGTGCATATAAATATAGATAGACAATGGATGCATAGGTGATAGGAGGATGAATGATAGCCTGTGATGTTTTCTGTAATGAACATGTACTTTGGGGGTGGGTAATAAGAAACAAAAAACAATAGAATGTGGAATTTTGGTCATGGTCTCTTTGGAGCTTATTTTTTATATTAAACAGTTGTAATTATCAGATGCTGAAAAGCCAATGGAAAATTTACCTTTAACCCCTCCAAAAGTGGAAATTTTGAACCCCGCACTGGGTTGGAGTTTGGCCTTCCCCAAGGGTGGGTCTGGCCGGTCCTCACTCCCAGGCCTCAGTGTGAGATCCGGGAGCCAGTCTGAACCGCTCCGACTGCTTTGGGGACAGAGGAAGCCTCACAGAAGTCCACAGCAGCTTATGTAAAAACTTAATAGCTTATAAATCCTATAAAAGATGAATCATAGTCTATGATAGACAAACTAAAAGGAATTCGAATTGGTTTAGTTTCCTTGAGGGGAGGAGGAACTAAATTAATATTCGTTGTGAGTGCAGTCAAGAATATCCATGGTCTGAGAACGTGCGTATTCTCAGAGATGCACGTTCCGTTTCTGGGGAGTGACAATAGCAGAGGCCGGGAGGCCACCACTGCTCCATCCAGACTGCAGGCAAATCTGATCTCAGGTGCAAGGGTGTCCCTGTCACCTTGGACTCAGAACCAGATGAGTCTAGGTTTGCATCAGGACCCAGTGGCCAGGCCAACCCGGGCCCGTCAGCCTCCCCGTGTCCTTAGCTGTTGATGATGACCTGAGCTGCTGAGGTCCTCATGAGGACCCAGGGCTTCTGAGGGGCATGGCTTTGGTCCTGGCCTGATGGTGAGTCAGTCCCACTGGCAGTGGTGGCGAGGGCAGTGGTGGCATGGTCCTTACAAGGCATAAACCACAGACCACAAAACCCACCCTCATGGGCTGCTCACAGGAGGACGCTCCAGCCCGAGCCCTCCTTGCTCACCACTGACGGACAGGCCTGGCATGCAGGGCTGCAGAGGAGCCAGCCGGGGTCCAGCAACAGGACCTTACCCTCCCAAGACTCCTGCCCTAAGGAAGAAGAAACCAGCACTGATGGGGTGAGGTCACACGGGTCCCACCAGGCTTTGGGTTTGGCTGGTCCTGCCTGGCTGATCCTGTGGACTGGAGGCCAGCTGGGACAATGAGCCTGTTCCGCAGCTTTCCCAGCCGAGGTGGCCTCCTGGCCCATGCCAAGGGGACAACCCAGAAGAGCTGACCTGTCCAGGCTAGACCTCCTCTCTGCCCTTGCTGGCGAAGTGGCCTCTGCAGGAGCAAAGTGACCCATGAGTTTGCTGCCACTCAGCTGAACACTCCGCATGTACCAGGCCCTCCATCTGCCAGGGTGGATCCTCCCAGCACTCCTGTAGGCCAGGTGGGATGACGCCCGCTTCACAGCTGAAGAATCAGAGCCTCAAAGTTTAAGAAATCTCCCCTGGTCAAGCTGGCGATCTCCCCTGCCCCTCTGCCCTCCATGCACCTGCAGCAGTGCACGACCCCAGTGCCTGACCAGGGCCATCCTGGAGGAGTGAGATAGCCAGACACGAATCTGGCCAGCTCTGGGCCTGCTCAGTTGAAACAACTGGCCAAGTACACCCCGCACACTGTACGAGGAAGGTCCCCTGGACTGCTGTGCAGGTGCAGACAGGCCTGAATGTCTGGCAGTGCGGCCCCTGACTTACTGAGTGGTAGGGTGTTCAGGTCTCAGGACGGTGTAAGGCAGCAAGGGGTTCCCAGGGGACCTGACCTAAGAACAAAGGGTGACGTCTGGGCCATCCCACCCTGTGGATGGTGCCCAGATGAGTGTCGAGAGGCAGAAGGGCACTCAGATGAAGTAAGTCTGAATCCCAGGTGGCCCAGGGCCGTGGGGGCCAACAGGCAGCCCCGCCCACCTGGAGCAGGCCTCGTCGTCCTGCGGGTCTGGACAGCGTGGGGCCATGCCCGGGTTCTCTGTGGCCCCGTCAGAGCCCTCAGGCTCCACATCCTTCCTCATTCCAGGGATGTGTGGGCTCAGGGGTCCCAAGGTGGCTGCAGCTTAGGAATGGAGGATCCTGTGGAGTCCCGGCCCTTGGGCAGAGGGCCTGGCTGCAGGGCTTCGGCTCAGGATTCAGTGCAACTGTGGGAAGGACAATCCGCGGGAGCAGCTTCTCTGTCCCTTCCGTCTGCATACCCTTGGGGTCACCGGGCACGTGGGTCCCTGAAGCCCTTGTCTCTGAAATTGCTGGACCTGCCCTCCCGACGGGCACAGTCTCGGAGCTTCTCCCATCCCTTCCCAGAGCCCGCCTCCTCTGCTGGAATTCTTGTTCCTCCCGCAGCCCCTCTGCCTCTCCCACTTCTCCGATACTCCCCTGGCGCCTCCATCTCACACCTCGGCTCCCCCCACACACTCCCAGCTATGTGCTATTTAAATTCTGATTTCTGTCCTCTGGCTAACTGTCTAATTTTCTCATGTGCTTGGCTTAATGCTGAAGAATGTTCTTTCCCAATAAAAACGGTAAAGACCTTTCATTTTCTCAGGAGGATCTTATGTAAATGCAGCCACGCGTTTCACAAGCTGGTTGTTTCCTACTGCTGCCCCTGGCTTCGGGAGCTCGGTGACTTTTTCCTTGGCTATAAAAGTCCTACATATTCATCATGGGAAATTTGAAAAATGCAGACCGATATCAGGAAGAAAATGCAACAATCCGTCACCCCAGCACCTCAGGGCTGGCTTGCTGGTGTTTCTCGTGCAGTTGTGCCTGGGTCCGTGTATGCGCGCACATGCGTGGCTTGCTCTGACACACTGTTGTATCCTATTATTTTCACTTGGCCTTACATTGGAGCAGCCCCCGAAACAGCGCTGAACAGTCTTTAGGTGATTCCAAAGCCTCTGTAGTCTCCTGGAGACGTTCTAAGTCATCCTCTCCTGGTGTGTGCAGACATGGCTTCCCCCATCTCCCTGTGACAGGCCGTGCATCATGCCAGAGGCATCCCTGGCTGTGCCTCTGCTGGTGCAGCAGCCGCACAGGGCAGTGGTTCAGGCAGGAACCTGGGCGTGATCCACTTGCTATGAAAACCAGACAAGGGATTCAGAGGAGGCGCCAGACAGCACCTGCCACTTCATAGACACTCGGGCTACTGGGCTTGTGCTTGCTGCTTCCTGAAGAGCAGTTCTGGAGATGGGGTGCGGGCCCCAGTGTCACGTGCTCCCAGCCGCCCTCCCTGGGATCGTGTGGAGGCCCATCCCTGGTGTCCGCACCATCGCTTGTTCAGTCAACTCCTGGGCACACTGTGGCAGTAGAGAGAACACGGGGAGCTCAGTGCCCCCTTGCCACACTCCCTGGGGAGTGTTGCAGGATGCCACTCGGCACTGCATCCTGGACGTGGCCGAGGGCCCTGCCTGCAGGTCCAGAGCCCTAGTCCTTGCCCGTCCCTGGTTCCACACGTGTTACCACCTGTGCAGTTCTGTTCAGCTGCACAGTCCCCGACCAGCCCATCACCATGGGGTCCCTCTCTGCCCACTCCCTCCAGACTCCTGGAGGACGTTCATCTCTGTAGCTGAATTGCGGTCATTTCAACTCTGTCCTACACATGGAATTTGCAGCACGTGACCTTTGGGGACTGGCTTGGTTCACTTAGCATAGTTCTCTTGAGACCCATTCACCTGTCCACATGCCGACGGCCACATTCCCTTGCTGGGCAGTGTTCCGGGGCGTGGAGGTGGCAATTGGCCTGGGGTTCCCCCACAGTAGGGCGTGGGCCATTTCTAAGTATTTCCTGCCCGTGGCCAGTCCCCAGTATTTGCCTCTAATTTCTTAGAGGCTGCATGGCTGTTTGGGAATCAGTACCCTTATTTTGACTGGGTGGAAAATTTCTAGTGTCGACTTGATATTTATCATTAGCAGCACCATCAAGGTAAATCCAAACATGATCAAACACGAGATTCTCAAGGGGCTGAGATCAGTGGCCACTGTGAATCCAGCCAGAGGGCAGGCAGTGAAAGTGGCAGGGCAGGGTCCACACTGTCCTGCCTCCAGCAGGGCTTTGAGAGCCCTTCTTCCCTCCACCCTCCAGGGCCTCCACATTAGCTACCACACATCCCAGCTCTCATCTGCAACAGTGGCCATTTATTTATTTTTAATTTTATTTTAATTTTATTTTTGGTACTCAGGGGCACTCGACCACTGAGCCACATCCCCAGCCCTATTTTGTGTTTTATGTAGACACAGGGTCTCACTGAGTTGCTTAGCACCTTGCTGTTGCTGAGGCTGGCTTTGAACTCGTGATTCTCCTGTCTCAGCCTCCCTAAGTGCTGGGATTATAGGAGTGAATCCTTGAGGGAAAGACCACAGTACTAGGGAATTTTGCTGGAGATTTGTTACTCCAAGTTCAAAGAAGCTCCCTGAAAATTGTTGCTAAGGCAATTGAATAAAAAATTGCACAGTTGGGATAAGCAATAACGGCGAGACAGTGAACGTAATTGCATGTTTTACAACAGCCAACCCCAAAGCGCAACTTGCCTAACATACGTATGTTTTTAATGATTTGAGAGGTGGCACATGTTTTCAGGGATGTGGAAAGAAAACGCATGCTGTCCTGGTTCACCAGGCTTGCAGGACCATCTCCTTGGTGAAGACGTGGCCGCCTGGCCAAGAGCACCCCTGGCCATGGCCGCTCCCATAGCAGCACCTTCGTGCTGGGGCTGGGTTGGGTGTTCTCTCCTCTCCAATCTTCCAGGCTGAACCCAAACCTTAACTGCCATGTGCTGGTCGTGTCTGTGTACGGTTTGGAGCATTTCCTGATGTAGAAGCACCATGCCTGTGTAGGAAAACCATCATTCTGGGTCCTCCCTGACTTTGTACCAATCCAAACCAGAATCTGACAGACACAGCGAGCAATTCCCACAGCAGCTACAGGGAGGTGCCCGAGCAGAACTAGGAAAATGAGCCGGGTCTGCACTCCCTTCCGGGCAGAAGATGCTCAGCAGAGTGTGGAGGGGCCAGGAGCCTGGCTGCCTCCATCTGCTCTGGGATTACCAGCCCTTCTGCCTCGGCTCCTAATTGCCTGGCAAAGGGAACGGTCTCCTGGCAGCCATTGCCAAGCACATTTGCACTGAATAGAAGCTGCAATGTCCAGGTGAATGGGGCAGAGACAACGGAAGTGGTTTCTGTATCTCATACCCACATCCAAGGGCACCGCGCCAGGCTTCCTTGAGCGTCCTGCCTGCCCCACACCCAGCCTGAATGCCCACCCGTGAGCTGCCCTTCCTGGGAAGCAGGCTGGGCTGGCAGAGCTCCTCCAAGTCTCCTTGGTTCGCCACCTTGAGAGAGGAAAAAGGAAAGCCGGCAATGGAAATTAAACACGGCGTTCCAGACAGTGCTGATATGGAACTCGAGCACGTGTTAATACTAGATATTAGTATTGTGTGTGATCCTCCAGCACGCGTAAGGGGCAGGCATCCTTGAATGTACACCTCCAAATTTCAGAACCAAGCTCGGACAAACGGAACAGGCCAGCTGATGTACAGCCAGCATCTCCCCAGAGCCACAGAGATGTGGCTGCCGGGACCACGTGGTAGGGGCCACACGAGCACGGCAGGTGCTGGGGCTGCCACAGACCCAGAAGCAGACAAGGGGCAGGAGTGGGGTCCAGAGGGGTGGGAGTAAAACGTGGTGCGCACCAGCCCCCTCTCCCAAGTGCTGGGCTTGGAGCCTGACATGTGCTCCTCAAAACCTGGGCCTGTCACTGTCCTGCCAGCCCCACCTGCTGGGTCTGCCCCTGGGCTGAAGGACTGTGACGGAGGAGCCTCCCTGGGCTGGCCCCCTCCAAGCCCCAAAACAAAGCAGCTCAGCCTTAACACTGCACCCTTCACATCCCTAACACCAGAAGGGAGCCGGGAGCTTGGGTCACCTGTGACCTTAGAGATGCCAATCAGGAGGAGCTTCAGCCCTGGGTGGGGTGTGGACCCCAGGTGCACCCTGGTCTCTTCCCAAGGCCCTCTGTGTAGGTGGTGCAGGTGGCAGCTGGGCTCTCATCTGCAGCTGCAGCGCGTTTGCCCTGTTAGCCATTCAGGCATGTCATCCAGCCTGGCTTGCACTCCAGAGCCACCCAGCCCCTCCCCACTGGGTCTCCTCTACCCTCACGGCGCCCTTCCAAATCCTTGCTGCATTGCGTACTGAAATCACAGCCGCATTTCCACGGTGGGAGGCTGGCGAGAAGCCCTTCAGAGGGACTTGGGAACCCTTTGTGCTCTGGTTTTACAATAAGACCATGGCGCATCTTGGAGCTGGAGTGCAGCCAGGATCCATCTCCCTTTGCTGAACAGCGAGGTGGGGAAACTTGGCCGCCTGGGGCTTCTGCCTTGCAGAGTGGGCCTTGGAATGGGAACCTGAGAGGTCCCCTGCTGCCTCCCCTTGCTCAGTCTTTGAATGGAGTGTGCAGAGAGAAAAGGGAGCCCCAGGGCTGGGGTTGTGGCTCAGTGGTAGAGCGCTCACCTAGCACATGTTGGACACCGGGTTCGATCCTCAGCACCACATAAAAATAAAGGCATCGTGGCCATCTACAACTAAAAAATGTTTTTTAAAAAAGGGAGCCCCAAACCACTCAGCATTCTGTCAGTGAGTTGTACCCCCAGAAGAGGCCTCTGGACTCAGAATCGAAGCCAGTTCAGGAGCTGGTTCCTCCTTCCTATGTCTCCAGCCTGGAGGCCACCTGGAGGTGTGGGGCCACTCTGACCCCTGCTCCTCCGGTCCTTGCCCTGCTCCAGGGGTTCTGGTTGAGGCATTCTGACCTGCAGGCAGCCTGAGCTCACATGCAGGGAGGTAGGTGCGGGTCATGGATGATCAGGCCCCCCGGTGGCCAGCCTCCACCTCCCTTCCTTTGTAGACCACCCTGTGCACTCGGATCCTGCCCTGTCCCTCCCTGGGGGCTGCTCCTTCACACTCTTCCCTCAGGTGGCCCTGTGAGCATCCCAGCAAGGAGGCCCGTGAGCTGAGCTGGCCGCCAGTTGCCACCAGCTCCAACTCTCAGTAGAAGTTCTGTTGGGGGAAGGGCAAGGTCACCAGGAGTCACGGCAGCCTGTCCAGGGCTCTAGGAGCAGGCTAGACAGCCTCTCGGTGAGACTCCATGTGCCATGGTGGGTGCAGGCTGGTCACTACAGTGCACTGGGTCTTGTTTCTAAGTCTCCACTTGGAAGGAGAAACTTGGGGGACGTTTGCCACAAAGGTCCCCCACCCAGCCAACCAGACATGGCCATGCCTGGTGACAGGCAGAGGGTCTGTCTTGGGTCCCCCTTCGCCTTCCTGGTCCTCAGGAACCCTGCACACCCAGGAAACCCTGAGTTGGCCCAGAGCATCCAAGTGTGCTCAGCCCAGCCACTGTTGTCCTAGACTGACTGCCACAGGCCTCTTGCTGTGAGCGTGCCCCTGGGGGCCTCCCCTGCCTTCCCAAGGGCAAGGGGCAACGCCTCCAGGAGAAGCCGTGGGAACAGGGGAGCCGAGTTGCATACCTTCCTCCCCAGCGCAGGAGACCTGCAGGTTGGATGTGGCCTCCTACTAAAAGAGCTGGGTGCTGAACGGTGTGGTGAAAGGTCACTGTGGGGCATCTGGCCGCTCGGAGACCACAAGAGCCTCATGCCAACTTCGGAGCACTTCAGAGCCACCTGGGCAGCCAACGTGCATGAAGTTGATCTGTGTATTCAACCTGTAAGGTTTTGAGTCATTTTTTCCTGGAATACTGAGGATTGAACCAGGGATGCTCTACCACCAAGCTGTATCCTTTTTATTTTTTTATTTTGAGATAGGGTCTAAGTTGCTGAGGCTGGCCTTGAACTTGCAGTCCTCCTGCCTTGGTCTCCCGAGTAGCTTGGGTCACACCCCATCTGGCTGAGTAATTCTCTCAAACGCCGCCTTGACTCTTGCTCTCCCTGCCCCAAGAGGCGGGTGATGCTGATGCTGCAGCTTATTTACAGAACAGTAAATGGAGGCCCCTGCGTTACAGTCTTGCTCACAGGGTGCAGGAGGAGGTGGCAGATGAAGGAATGAGGTTAAGGGCGGAACTCTAACCCCAGCTCCACCACTCTGACACGGCTCCAGAGGGAGGCTGGGCTGAGTAAAAAGCAGTCCTTGGGAAGTCCCTGGGAGTCAGCAGATGCCCTGCTGGAGGTGTGCCAGCTCTGTCCTGCTGGCCTGGGAAGCCATCCTCACCCACCTCTTGCTGGCTGGGCCTGGGGAGCTCGTGCATCTCTGTGTGCCTCCGTTTCCTGTGTCCTCACTTTCAAGTGGCGCTTGGCTTGTGGCTGGTGCCTGGCGAGTATCAGCATCCCCTCCTGCGGGCATCCCCAGGCAGGACACAGCGGTTCCCCGACACGCGCAGGGCTCAGCTGAACGTGGAGAAGGATCGGTTTCCGGCTGAGAGCAGGGCTCTGTCTGCTCATTTGCATCTCCTGTCTCGTTTTAATATCACGGCATGCCAATCAAACCACATGGAAGGGTTCGGGGTGACTTTCC
Organism: Geosciurus inauris; assembly: GCA_004024805.1. Lineage (NCBI taxonomy): Eukaryota > Metazoa > Chordata > Mammalia > Rodentia > Sciuridae > Geosciurus > Geosciurus inauris. The sequence continues at coordinate 20,270 of PVHX01012651.1, forward strand.
ATGCTTGCTTATAACCTCCAGCACTGATTTGTCTCCAATCTGGATGGCAGCACCCAAATCTTGGTGCCTCCGCATCTCCTGCTCTCATTTCAGCCCCTTGGCTGTGTGTGTGTGTGTGTGTGAGCGCGCGCACGCTCTGTCTCTGGATGGAGGACGGGGTTTTACAGAGCTATTCAGCACATGGCCATGCAGCCCTGTGCCTCCTGACAAGCTGCCCCAGGGCCTTCTCGGGCTATGAGCTGTGGCAGGCAGGGGTCCCAGCCAGTAACTGCTGGTCGAGGCCGGGTGCTTCCCCGGCACAGCCCCATCATTGGGGCTCCCGTGCGGCTTCCTGCTCAATCTCCATGCTTTGGCCCTGCTGCAGGCTAATGCACGTGACCCCACCTCACAGATCCTCACTTGACTCCTTAATTGAATGAGGGAACCAGTAAGATGTCACACCAGTTCCAAAGAGCAGTGGAAACCAAACCCGCCCTGGAGTAGAGGACGAGGAGAGATTTACCGGTGGACGAGGCATCATTCTCCCCTGGAGGCCTCCAGTGAAATCTTTCTTGCTTATTCCAAATTTCCTTGCAACATCCTGCCTTTTGTGAAAAAGAGTCTCAAAAAGGAGTGTTCTCAGTAACAATGGGGCTGGGCTGGCAAGGTGGCGGGGTTGTTACACAGGGGTGGCAGGTGCCCCGACACTTTGTGCCTCTTTGAGTTTGCGTTGCTGGGAGACTTCATAATTAGACTTTTAAAAGCCTTGATAATATGCTGTGCTGAGGCTAGGAAGCCATGCACAGGGAAATAAAGCCTCTTTGGATTTCACCTGCAGTCCTTCATCATAAATTTGGGTGATTCCTGGGGCCCCACTTAGACCCACTGTGAATCCCAGAGCTGGGCTCGCCCAGGCCAGCAGCACTATTCTGAATAGTGATAGAACCTATCCTATTGGGAAATAGTAGTAAAACCATATCAATCCTTAAAATAGGCCCAGTGCATAGTAAGCCCCCCAGCAGGTGTTGACTGCACACACTCTGAGTTGGCCCTCCTCAGCAGGACCTGTCCCCCTTCTCCAGAAGTCTTGGGCAAGTCAAGTATTCAAAGAAAGAGGCTTCCTGCCCTCCTCTCCTTCCGCCCCTGCAGCTTGCACACTGGAGTCTGTGGACCCACAAAGCAAATCTTCCCAAGCAGAATGAGCTGCACAGAGGACCAAACGGGAAAGCTAGAACCTGGCCCATCTTGGTGGGTAAGCAGCCAGGACCCCAAACTCAGCGCTGCTGGGCTCAGCCAGAAAGGCTGGACCTGAACTGAGCCCATGTTGGAAATGGCCACAGTGGAGCAAGGCTGGGCTTGGGTACAGGTAAAGGCGGGCCTCTGACCATGAGGTTGGGGCACCTGCCATTGCACGTGAGTGGCAGGAATAAGGAGAAGGCAGGAGGAGGAGTTAGGAACAAAAGCTAGGGTTGGGGGACAAGGAGTGCTTGGCCAGGACACAGGCTGGAGGGAACACACCCTAGAACCTCCTATACCCAGTGAGGAGGTGGACCTCCCCTATGGGCCTGAGAAGCCAGCACAGACCTTGCAAGGCAAAGTGACCATCAGGGGAGGGGACAGGGATGAGGCGAGACCAGAGGACCAGGGAGGTTACTGCACCAGCCCAGGTGTGACCAGGGCTGATCTGGGCCAGCAGCCTTGGAGCAATAGATGGCACCGCCACGTCTGACCAACAGTACTGGTGGTGCAGCTCCAAGGGTGGACTGTGCAGTGCGAGCAGACGTGCTCTTTTGCCTCATTGCTACTGCACCAGTGGCACTCAGAAGTGGCACTGGTCACAGGAAGGCTGTGCAGGGAGGAAAGTCTGTTTTCTATATCTGTCTGTCTCCAAGAAAGGAAAAGCAAACTAATCTTAGCTAAAAAGAAATAATAATAATGACAGGCACCAAAAAATAACTATCTTCTCAGGCTTGGTCCTCACCCACCCCCAGGGACTTGTGCTGTTTAGCAAAAGGCCAGGTACATCAGCAGCCAGGGAGCATGTTGAGGGAATGCAGCAGCTATTGTGAGGAAATGGGCCTGGTGTGGTCTGTCCCTGGAGGATTCACTCCAACACCCCCAGAGGTTGCCTGAGCTGGAGGGATCACCTGCAAGGATCACCTACAGATACATTTTCCCCTGTACACACATATATAACTATGATAAAGTTTAATGTATAAATTAGGCACAGAGAGAGATTAACAACTAAAAAATAGAGCAATTACTGCTTCAAGTAAAACAAGGGTCACTTGCACACACACACTATGATGCCTCCATAGTCCACCTGATAAGCAATATAGCCAGGTGACTAACAGGCGGGTAGCGCATACTGTGTGGATACCCTAGACAGAGAGATGATTCCTGTCGTAGGCAGGATGGAGCAGGAAGATGTGAGATTTTATCATGCTCCTCAGAAAAGCATGCAATCTAAAACTTGTGAATTTTTTATTTCTGGGATTTTCCATTTAGTATTTGCAGACCCTGGTTGACCACAGGTAACTGAACTATGAAAGGTGACATCATGGATAAGGGAGGGCACTGCTGTACTTGAGATCCTCTCTCCCCAAGAGGGCTGCCCAGGACCAAACTCTGTCTGAAGCCATTGGATAAGAGATGCTGATGTGCGCTGGGGTTTCTCTCCTTTGGTGGCCCAGCCTGGTCACAGGCGGTGTGCGCTGTGATCTTACATGCAGTTCATGTTTTACACTAAGTATTCCCAGCTGCTTTGTCGAGATTCTGATCCCCCCTCTTTGATTTAGTCATTTAGTCTCAGTCCCTTGTTTCCCCAAATCTGAAAAGGCAATCCTTTTAAAGTTAATGAGCTTAAATTTGCTTTTTTAATGTCAGGGACCCATGAGATAATTGCAGACTCGCCGGGATGCAGTAGCTCTAAGCCTCGCGGGCACTGACTCTGCACCATGCGTTGGCGAGCAGCCCTTTACCCTGAACAAAAGAATGAAGTTTTTCGCAACCTGTGTAAATTAACTGAGTGCAAAGACATGCGTGGGACATCCCAGAGCCCACCATCAAGGTTTTTCTTTTTAAAATAAGCCTCAGGTCAAAACAGAGAGGAAGCACGTGGAATCTGACGTCTCCATGGCAACCGGCTGCCCCTGCCGTGCCTCACCGCCTGTGGCTTCTCTGTTTTGTAGGTGGTTTTCAGTAAGTACTGCAACTCCAGCGACATCATGGACCTGTTCTGCATCGCCACCGGCCTGCCACGGTGAGTGCTCCAGTGGGCTTGTGCGGGCGAGGTGCGGACGTGCCACCGAGCTTCTGCATGGTGCCTCTTCTGAGTCAGCCAGCCAAGCCCCACCGGGGCCGGGCAGCACAGGTGCCCGCTCCAGAGCTGGGTTCTCCTTCCAGTTGTTCATCTGCTGTCAGAGAAAGGAGGATGGTTGTGTGGGGGGGTTGTTCCCAGCCCCTCACCATTCCAGGTGGCCTTGCTGTCCCAGGAGTCAGCATGGGCACAAGACGTCTGTTGAAGAGGAAAGGAAGATTCATGCAAGAGAACAAGACAAGCCCTTCTCCCTCCTACTCCCTCCTGCACACACCCCACCCATCCCTGCACAGAATCCAGACTTCCTTGCAGCAGTCAGTTAACAAAGAAAACAGGTCTGTGGTTTTCTAAATTGACTGCTGCAGGAAAGTCTGGATTCAGAACTAGTTCAGAAGTGTCAGCGGCAGCTCAGCTCACTCCTCTGACATGTCCACACCAAGTGGAGGGAATCGTTAGAACTCCTTAGGAGTTATTTTCCTAAGTCAAGTTTATACAAGCAAGTGAATTCCTGACTACAGGTTGTGCCTCTCTAATCCAAAAATCCAAAATCCAAAATTTCCCCAAACCCAGACTGCTCTGAGTGCCAGTGTGACTCCACAGTAACACGTGGGTGCACTGCCCACCGTTGTCTCAGGCTGCTTGGGGGAAGCACATGAATTTCTTGTTTAGACTCGGGTCCTCGCCCCAAGACACCTTATTACGTGTATGCAAGCATCACGAAATCCCACCAAGTCAAAATCTGAAACGCTCTGGTTTCCTAGCTCCAGTGAGGGACGCTTGGCCTGCATCCCACCTTTCTGATTATAAAGGGCATCAGGAGTGGTATTGCCTAGTTATGGTCAGGGTCAAAGGAGATGAGGGGTCAGGAGGACAATGGAAGCTTTTCACAGACAGGTAAGGAGAGGGAGACTCAGATGAAGTCATGGACCTGGAGTTGCAGCAACAAAAACAGCTCCAGGTTTGGGGCATCTTTGGGCACCGTGTACTAAGCACCCTGCACGTGATGTGCACATGTCATTGCTCATGACAACTCTGGTATGCACGTGTCACCTCCATTGCATGGGTTTTAAAAATTCACAACTAGAGATCAGAGAGCCTAAGTAACCTGGTGGCAGTAACGCAGCTGTAAGAGGCCCCAAGAGATGAGAGGTTGCAGGGAGACTCACCTTAACCACTTAGGACTTTGGCAGGACAGGTCTGGAAGTAGGAAGGTGAGCCGCAAGGCCCCATCTGCAGGTCCACACATCCACGCAGATCCACGGGGCAGATTCTTTTACCAGTTTTTTTTTTTCGGTCCCCCATCTCAGTAAGTTAGCCGCGCTCCGGCCCCTGCTCTAAATTATTTAGGATTCTTCCACCCTCAGTGTCACCCTCAGCCACATAGTGTCATCTGGGAGGGGTCGACATGTCGAGGACCACCTACAGCCACTTTGCCCTGGCTAGCTGCCCTCAGGGCACCTGCCCCCTCGTGTGCACCTGTCCCTGGGGCCCAAATGCAGGATTGCCCTCTGGGGGATGCACTGATGTGGGTGTCTTTCAGGAACACCACCATCTCCCTCCTGACCGCAGACGATGCCATGGTCTCCATCGACCCCACCATGCCAGCCAATTCAGAACGGTAAGAGCTGGGCTCCTCGGCAGCTCACTCCCCGCGCGTCCATGCCCGGGAGGGCCTGCAGCTCCACTGGCTGCAGCAGGGAGTCTGGATTCTGTGCAGGCTGGTGGGAGTGGGAAGGGGAGGGATTCTCTTGTTTTCTTGTGTGAGTCTGAGCCCCCCGCAACAGGAGCCTGTGAGGAGGTGGTATGCAGCTGGGGAAACCAAGGCACGTGGCGGGACATGGGTGGCAGTGCCAGGCCCTGGGGTCCCTGCACTACCCTCGAGAAGGGCTCTAGGAGGGTCCTCAGGGACACTGAGTATTGACCCCCTCAGGGCAATGCTACAACATTCTGTGCACAGACGAGGGAGGTGTCTGGGGTACAAGAGGAGCAGGAACGGAGGGCCCAGAAAGTGGGGAAGAGTCGGCTACTGTGCCTCTGTGAAAATCTGTGGAACATGGCCCAAGGGAGGACACGGAGCAGGAACCCTCAAGCCAGTGACAGGCCCCTTTGCCAGGCGGCCTGGAATTCCCCAGTCATCTGCACCTTCTTAGCCACTGAGCAAGGCAAAGTTTAAATCCTGCTCTCTCAAGGCGTGGGGTGAGTCGATGAGTCAATGGGTGCGGCTGCCCCTCGGGACCCTCTCTGGAGCCCCTGCTCCTCACTGACCAACCCCATGGACTCAGTAGAGGTTATGGAGCCTGTCGATCTGGCCATCAGAGCATCTGGCCAGTTGTCCACGGGAGGGCCCTGAGCCCACACTGGAAGCACACGCCAGGCAGGCCCTTGCATGTAATGACAGCATCGGATATTTGGGCTCCGGTGATGGGCTGGGCGAGCTCTCCACCTGGGCCCTATGGGCTCCCCCATAGGCATGCGGACCTGAGTGTCCAGCATCTGGCAAATCTCCTTCCTCCTGTCTGTAGAAGGCTGTGGTCCTGGTCAGCAAGGTCCCAATGTGAGGTAACTGGCACTGTCCAGGTCATCAAGGTCCCAGTGGACATGGCCAGCACTATCCCCATCACCTCAAGGCCTCAGCCAGCCTCCTCCCCGTCCAGCTGTGCCCATCAGCTCTCCTGTAGGGAGGCCAGTCTGCCACCATTCCTCTTGCTCTGGCTTAGCTTCCAGACTCCCCAGAGCCACCCTGCGAATGGACTCTCCAAAGACCCCAGCCAGAACACCTGCATCTCAGCTCCAGCCCGCCTGGAACGATCTCCTCCAAAGGGAGGGCCGCTGGGGACCCACCACCCTGACGCCCTCAGGACTGAAGTTACTCAGGCGATGGGGGCACCTCGCAGTGCAAGCTGACTGAGCACAGCTGCGCCGTTTCTCCCGCACTGAGTTCAAGCAGGTGTTTGCAGAGGCAGTGGACTGCACAGGAAATGGGTGCAACTCACCTTGGCCTACCTGCCACTCTGCCCTGGGGCCTCCTGAACAAGAGAAAGCATCAGACGCACCAGAAAAAAAGCCCTCCAGAGCCTACACATCTGAACAAATGCTCTGCTCGTGGGATGCCGAATAAAACCTTTCTGATATGGAGATGGAGACAGAGATGCTGCAATGTGAGGACCTTGCTGTCACTTGGATGCGGTCACCTCCTGATCTCCAAAGCCTCAGACTGAGGCACCACTTCTGGGTGGAGAATCTGCTGCAGGTGACTGGAGTCCACACACCTGGATTCTCTGAGCTGCGTGTTCACGGGGGGCTTTTCATGAAGGCTTCTCCAGGTCCCAGAGCTCCTGACCAGCCTCCAGCCCCATCGAGGGTTGGCCCACTGCCCCATCTCCTGCAGCTGCACGCTCTTTGGCTCCTTCTCTGGCCCCACTTCTAGATCGTGGCCTCTTGTCCTCCCACGAGAGCCCACCCCTCCTCAAGGCCTCCTCGGCCGGCTCCCAGTCCAGACGGCATGTCTCACGGAGGGTTGGTGCCTCCTGCTCCACCTCAGGGACCTCCTCCAGTCCTGCCTTCTAGAAAAATCAGCCCCAGCCCAACCCTCACCCGCATGCTCCCAGCACGGTTACTGGTGACCTGCAGTGTGTCGTGCAGAACCTAACATTGGGAACATCTGGCCCCAGTCCACCTTCATGTCCTTGTCCCCAAGTCTTGGCCCAGCCCGGCGGCTCCCTCCCCTCCACACACATCCACGCACTTTCTCACCCTGTGCTCCCTCTGTGCTCCTCCCCCTCCATTGGTCCAGAGCCCACCTCTCCTGTGGCCAGGAATCCAGCTGCCCGGATATTTGCCACAACCCGGGAGCCTGCTGCCCAGCGTGTGGAATAACCCGGGGCTTTTACACCAGCCACAGGCCTGCTACAGAACCCTGGGCTGAGCGGCGCCTGCTCTCGTTTGGAACTGGCAAGAAAGCAGACTGACTCGCAGACAACCCTGAGCTAACAACCAAAGGAAAAGGAAAGACACGTCCTAACTCCTAACTCCACAGAGGGGCCCTGTGCCACCTGGATGTGCTGCTGTCCGGCTCACACGGGGGCCAATCACACTCTGCCCCTCTACTCTGTCACTGTGGCCTCTGGCCCCTTGGCAAAGGAGAACAGATGCTCACACAGCACGGAAACATGGGGCGTGTCCAGAGCCTATGGAGAGGGGCGGGCAGAGCAGCCGGCACAGACAGCGCAGGCACTCCTGCTGGCTCTGGGGTCAGCCACACTGTGAGCAGCACAGCCCTCTGGAGGACCACAGCTGGGCGGTCACACACCACAGAAGCTCAAGGCTAGCTTATCCTCCAGAGAGGGAGTGGCTTCCGCTGCTGGGGACGGGAGGGGAGGGATGAGGATGAGATGCGACCCAGAACCAAGAGCTTCTTCAGCCCCAGAGGCGCTGCAGCTGGCTGAAAGCGTTGCCACTGTTCAGAGTCAAGAGGATCAGGGAACCAGGCGCCACGACTAATCCTGCAGCCCTGGGAGCCCCGCCCCAGTGCCTGGGAGGTCCGCAGCTGCCCTGAGTCTTGGTGTCCAGGTCCACGTCCACCTTGGCCTCCATGACTGGCCTGTGGTTCCCGTCACTCAGCTCACCCGAGCTGGTGGGGGGCCTGAGCAGGTTGAATGGCCGTTGGGGGGCACCTGGCTCTGGTTTGAGTCAGCAGCAGGGTCACTGCAGCCGGAGGGCCTGCCTCACATCAGGGGCGTCTTCAGCATCTCCTGCCCAGAGACGTCCCTCCCCTGCTCTGTCCCCAGCCCCACCACAGTGCAGTCAAGGTATTCTCCATCCCACCACCTCAGCCCCTGGACCTTCTGTCTCCTGGTCCTTGTCGCCCCACCCCCGCCACCTCCAGCATTGATTTTAGGACCCAAGGAGGAGGAGGAGGAAGGAAAAGCCTTTGCTGCCTCTTAGAGGAGGGCCGAGGAAGCCCCACCGGGCTCCCCTTGACCACCACTGCCCATCCCCTCACAGCAGGAGCCAGGGGAGCGGAAAACAGGAGTCGGGGGAGCAGGACGTACCTTGCTCTGTCCTCCCCACCCCTCGCTCCCCTCCTCCAGCCCTGGAGCAGCTTCTCTCCTGCCTGGCAGTGCTGACCCAGGGGCTCAGAGCATGTGCCCTGGTCCAAAGGCCGGCTCTGACCCTCAACTTGTCCCCCACGGCTACCTGTGAGGTCCCTGATCTCCTCAGGCTTCAAGCTCCCCCTGCCACTTGGGCATCTCTTCAAACCCCCATGGGTTCTACAAACCATGCTTATCTGATGGGGGGGTGCCCAGGCAGCATTTATGCCACAGTCTCTGCAGAGAAAGGAGCCCCGCCTTTGGAGAGGCCTTCTGTGGCTGGGAGACGTGCGGGGAGCACTCGCCTCTGCAAGGGGACCCCTCCTGAGAGGGGTAGAGCTCGCGGAGGTGTGTGCCCACGCAGAGCGCCACACACTTTATACTCCGAGGGTGCTGAAAGCTGAAGGTGCCCCACGCCGCCCGGGCATCAGGCCAGGCGCTGCTTGCACTGTGCTTTTTTCTTCCAGAAGTGCGCTCACGCTATGTGACAATGACCTGATGGATCCCTGCAGTCAATTACAAGTGCATGAGACACAGAGTGTCACTGTAACACAGACCAGAGGGACAGCTCAGGCAATAGGCAGAAGCTGAGACCGAGGTCCCAGCGTGACCAGCGGGAGGGCCTCTTCCTGCCTCACAGGCAGCAGGCTTCTTGTTTTGTTCTCCTCACATGGCAGAGAGAGGGGCCTCTGTTCTCTTTGTCCCCTTATGAGGACAAGAATTCCATCCATGGGCTCCCCCCTCGTGACCCAAACCTGATGACCTCCCAGAGGCCCTACTACCTCCTGTTGCTGTCCCCTTGGGGTGAGGACTTCGACATGGTCTGGGGGCTGGGATTGCGAGTGTTCAGACTGGGGGACGAGGCATGTGTCCTCCATCCCCTGGAGACGGGGTACCCACAGCTGTGAGCCCTGCATGGTAGCACCCTGCCTGTCAGCCTACTCTGACCTGGAGTGGCAGTGCCTGGGGGCAGGAGCATCTGGGTCTTTGTCCCTGGTACATCACCAGCACCGACTGCTGTGGGTGCAGCAAAGCAGGGAGCGAATGAACTAGCAATGAGTGACGTGGACAGAGGACACCTGCAGTCCCCGGGGCTGGCGTTTAGTCTAGACCGTGGGCTCCTCTGCTCACTTGCCAGGCGAGGACCACACAGTCCGCCCTGTGCTGCTGGCTGCCGTTCCAAGGTCGTGGCTGTCCACGCCGCGCCAGCTCTTCCCACGCCCTCTCAGCTCTCCTGCCATCAGGGTTTTAATGTTGCTCAACTGCTGGGTAAAAAAACAGCCTCCCTCTCGAGGCTGACTCCCCAGTGTGGTTTCCAGTCCCTCCTGGCTGGTGTCTCTTCTTTGCCTAGTTTCCATTGACTTTGAATCCTTTCCTAGCCCTTGGCCAGAGGTCCCCGCAATGGTGACAGTACACTGTCATCTGTCACATGTACTGCTAACGTCATCTAACCAGCCTCTCTGCGTCTCATGATCACTAGGGTGACATCACCAAGGTGCTGGTGCATTTGCTTTTGTCCATCTAGGGGTACAGTCGCCAAGAGCCCCAACTGTGCAAACAAGAGGGAGCCAGCCAGGCGCGGTGGTGCATACCTGTAATCCCAGCACTCTAGGAGGCTGACACAGGAGGACCGCGAGTTCAAAGCCAGCCTCAGCAACAGCGAGGTGCTAAGCAACTCAGTGAGACCCTGTCTCTACATAAAACACAAAATAGGGCTGGGGATGTGGCTCAGTGGTCGAGTGCCCCTGAGTTCAATCCCCGGTACCAAAAAAAAAGAAAAGAGGGAGCCTATCTGCCTCAGCCAGGCACTGGGACATTCAGGCAATGACGTCCCAACTTGGCACTGAATCCTTCATCAGTAGTGGTCCTGATGACCATGTTTGTTTCATTGACCAAATATGAACATTATAAAGAAATTCATCACCTGAGTATATAATTAAAATATTTAGAATTCATCTATCCAAGGTAGCTCAGAATAGCCAAAGAACCTAATTTAAACAAACAGCAACAGGTCTGGGATGTGGCTCAGTGGTAGGGCACGTGCTTAGGAGGCACAAGGCCCCGGGTTCCACTTCCAAGACACACAAAACCCTGACCCACTGACCCCAGTTCTCCTGCGTGCGTCATAGCAGATGTGAGCGTGTTGGATGGCTTCTCAATGGCCCTCTCTTCTCTTGCAGAACTCCCTACAAAGTGAGACCTGTGGCCACCAAGCAACTGTCTGGTAAGGCCCTGCTATCATTTTTTAAATCAAAAGAAAAAAGGAAGTTGGAGATATTAGTTAAGCATTTGCACAGAGAGCCTGATGTAGTTACAGAATCTGAGACCCTCTACTGCTATGGAGACTGCCCATCTGAGCCCCCACCCTGACCCTGAGGACTCGGCAGGTACCTGGTGACATTCCCCTCTGGGTCCAGGGGCCCCATGCCTGGCTCCTGTTCTCCATGAGCTGCACAGGCAGGCTTCCAACCCACAGGGCTTCCAGGGTGCCGTGGTATTTCATTACAATCCCAGTCGGCCGTGGTATTTCATTACAATCCCATTTCCCTTCAGGTTTTTTAATCACTTTTATCTATGTACTGTTATGCATGAAAAAATGGTCCCATTTAAGTGTATAGTTTGATGAGTTTTGAAAACTTTTTATGCCCGTTTTTCCCGTCACCAAAATCAGGATGCAGAATGTGGACACAACCTGGAAAGGTTCCCTGTGGCTTTCCCTGATTGTGCCAGTCGCTGGCTGGCCTGTGTTTGGACACCATCGTTAGGCTGGTCCTGGGAGTTTTGTATAAGAGGCATTGCTAAGAAGTTGCGTTCCTTTCTGACCCCGCATGTTTTGAGACCCCTCCTTGCTGCGGTGTGCACAGATGGTCCACCCTTTTAGTTGCTGAGTAGGTTTCCATGCTGTGGGATGCATGGTCACAGATGGACATTTTCACTATTTCCTGCTGGGGGCTTTAGGGAATAAAGCTGGCGTTGGCATGCCAGGCAAGCCTTCACGGGGCACTTGGCAAATGCCCACAAGCGGGCTTGCTGGGGTACGTGGAGCGGTGCGGCTCGACTAGCACCATCCACCAGGTCTTTCCAAGGGGCAGGGCCACTGCACGTCCTTAGCGCCAGGTGTCCATGGGCTGCTCTTCTGTTCAGCCACCTCAGAATTTATTGGCATGTGAAGGTGGAATATGACCTCGTCATCCTTTCCACATCTGTAGGGCTTCGGTGAAAGCCCCCTTTCCTCGGGATGTCAGAGGGGTCATTGGTCGCCCAACCTGGGGGATGTCCTGAGAAGTGTGTCACTGGGTGATTTTCAAGCTCATTAAGATGCTGCGGTATCACCAGGCCACACGCAGCCTTGGGCCACCCTTGTCCACGTGGGCCACCTTGACCAGACACCGCTGTGAGCCGCAGGAATGGCATTTGTATCTTCTTCCTTTAACAATTAACCTGTGTAACTAGAGCTTAATGATTTTATTGGTTTTTGCGCTGGTTGTCTCCGTCTCTTGTTCCCTGTTGTATCGATTCTTCTCTTTCTTATTTATTTCCTGGTAAAAGCACCTATTGATTTTAGAATTTGCGCAATAAGAATGGTTTAAAGCTAAGGGTTTCCCTGTTAGCATAATCTCACAGATGTTCTGATGTTGCGCTTCCATTCTTGTTCAACTCAGGAGAGTTTCTGGTTTACCTGTGCTTTCTTCTCTGACCCATTTACATTTAGAAGTGTATTGTTTAAACTTGGGGTATTTGATGCTACCCCATCATCTTCCTGTCATTGATGCCCAAGTGCAGCCCCCTATGATGAGTGGAGCCGCCGGCCCTGGCTCCAGTCCTGAGTTCCTACAGCTGCAGGCTTGTCCAGGTGGCTCCCCTGTGCACCTGAAGGAAGGCCTGCTCTGCTGGGCAGAACGCACTGTGTGTTGGTAGGGCGGGTGGACGGTGGAACCCGGGTCTTCTGGGTCTGTGCTTCCTTGATGTAGACCCGTCCTGTGAGCCCTGAGAGCCGAGTCTGGAAACGCCCAGGCCTGATTGTGGAATCCTTTCCTTTGCCCAGCACCTTCATTTCTCTGCTCCGGGAGTGGATGGGTCACCGTCTGTATCCCCGTGGCCTTGCCCTTTGTCCCTGATGCCTTCCTGCAAGCCTCACAGGACAAGGCCACCCACAGCTCAGACTCGGGCTCTGTGCTTTGCCACCCGTCCTGTGTTTCTGTGTGTAGGTTTGGAGTGACCTGCACGGGCAGCAGCTTCAGTTTTGGCACCTCAGCCTTAACCTTGACCTTGACGCCTCTAGACCATTCACACTCAGTGTAACTGCAGGTGTTTGAATCGACTGTCTTGCTGCCCACTATCTGTTTGTCCCATGCGGCCCTTCTCATGTTTTTCCCTTTGCCTGCAGGTTGTATCTGGAGCCGTTCTCCTCCCTCTCTTGGACTTCTGCGTTCCGCAATGCTGGCCTCCTCATGACACACTTCCCACTCTTGTTGGTCTGAAAAGCTTCGTTTGGAGGCTTCTCTTGCCACATGTGGTTTTCCACAACGGCCTTTGGCTGGCTGGCTTCTAGCGAGAGCACTGGGGCCGGTGTCTGATCTCATGGTGCTTGAGATTTTCCCTGTCCCTGGCTTCTGGGACTTTATTTGGGTGGCTTTCAGGTGGCTTTCTCCATGTTTACCCCCTGGGGCTCATTGACCTGCTTCAAGTCTGGGTTCTTAGTTTCTATCAAGTGTGTGCTCTGCTCACTTCCTGCCTTCTCTGCTGGGACCCTTGTCCCCTGAGCAGAGGGCAGCCTGACTGCTGGCCGCAGGATGGTGTACTTTTTTCCAGTCTCTTTTCTATTTATTTTAATTTTATCAGAACTTTTGTTTGTCTGATTTATCTTCAGTTTTGTTGAGTCTTTCCTCGGGGTTTCTGAGCCGCTGTCAGTCTCATCCGGGGAACTCTTCATTCCCAGCCCTGCGCTTTTCCTCCCAGGACTGCGACTGCGCTTCAGGATTCTAACCTGAGGTCTTCCCTGTTTCTCTTTGTGCCCAGTGTCTTTTATACTGATTCGGGGCTAGTGTCGTTGCTGGGTTCACCCTCTGTCCATCTGGGCTATTTCTGTGGACTGACTTCTCTTGGAAACAGGTCACATTTTTCTGATTCTTGAAAACCTGGTGAATTTTGGTTGAGTGCTGGTCATGCGGACAGCTGTGCTGTCAGTCATCTGGGTTTCGTTTTCTCCCCGTGAAGCCTGGCGAGCTCTGACAGTAGCTGGGGTGATGCCGTCTATGGGGTGCCTTTGAGACCTGTTTTTGAGCTTTGGGATGGCTCCAGGGGCCGTACCTCTGTTCCCCACTCCAGCTCTTTGGAGTACAGCGATTTAGATGAGGTAGAGAAATGCCGGGGGCAGCTCACATTGTCCTCGGAGGTCATCATAGGACTTACGCTCCTACATGAGTGACGCAGGGAGCTCTGAGAAGGTGTTAAGCTAAGAAATCACACAGCCAGACCTGCACTTAACAGACCCGACCTGCACATCATTACCCAGCGGTGAGCACGTAGTGCTAGAATTGCAGTGTATCAAACGGGCTTCACCCTGAGGAGTGCCCTCGTGTCCTGGACTCTGAGTGCTTGATGTGACCAGGCCACTGTCCAAGGATGCCACCCTGCAACCCCACGCTGCGTCTGTGGGACAGCACGTCTCCCTCTGGCCTCTGAGTACTGAGGTGCCGGGTCCACTGCTGCAGACCTTCCTACAGTTCTCTTTACCCCCGGCCTGAGGCCCTCTGTGTGCACCCCTGTGTGGGGACAGAAGCCCTCCCAGACTCAGCTGTCTCCAGCCGAAGCCCCAGCCTTGTGTCCCCTCACCATGTTTGATCTCTGGGTTTTTTGGATGAAACCCGGGGGCATGCTACCACTGAGCTCCATCCCCAGCCCTTTATTTATTTTATTTAGAGGTGCTAGGGATCAAACCCTTGGCCTTTTATTTTGAGTCAGGATCTTGCCAAGGTGCCCAGGCTGGCCTGGAGCTTGCCGTCCGGCTACCTCAGCTTCCCAGGTGGCTGGGATCCCAGGCATGTGCCATGGTGCCCGCTGTGTCTGTGCTCTGCCGTGCTTGCTGGGACTGCCCTGCTGAAGGGAGGCAGGCAGCAGAGTGGCCCTGAGGCCTGAGGAGGCCACTGCTCTTACTCCTGTAGGAGGAACAGGCCTGGGGTTGGGGGAGAGCAGGCTCTGGGTGCTCTGAGGAAGGGCAGAGTGAGTGCAGGAGTCTGAAAAGCAGCTGGGACAGCAAGCATTGGCTTTCCTGAGTGAGTGCAGGAGTCTGAAAAGCATCTACATCCACCCTGAAAGCCACCACCAGAGTGGAACAGGTGCAGAGAGGAGGAAGCTCAGCTGGGGACACACAGGGCCTGCTGGACATCGGGTGCAGGTGGGAGGAGATGGAACAGGGAGCCTGGTGCTGCCTTTCAGCTGGGGACATGGTGCTGGCAGCTGGCAGCTTGGGGACAGGCTGAAAGAGAGCCAGAGCCACCAGGAGGCAGCAGCCCGAGAGGAGGGGCCAGGACAGAGACACCAGAGACAGAAGTCGCCTGAGAAGGATGCCAGGATCCGTCTTGTCCGGAGCAGAGGGATGGGACAACAAAGCCCTGCAGGAACAAAGGAAGGAGACAGGCCCAGCCCAGGCAGAGGAAGGCCGGGGGTGGCAGCTGGGTTCAGATATTTACAAGAAAGAGGGAATTCTGTGTGACTTCGGGGCATCCTAGTCCAGGGGAAGGCGGCGGGGCTCCTCCAGGGCAAGGGCTTAGCAGAGGCCAGAGCCTGTCGTAGACAGAACCCGCATCCGAGGCTGAGCGCCCCATGGAGGTTCTGGCCAAGGCCTGGTGACCACACACCTGTGGGTCACCTGAGGGCAGCAGGGCCTGCAGCAGCCCCCAAAGCTGAGACCCTGAGAGCCCCCAAGAAGTTTGGGGAACAAACCGAACTGCAAAGCACAAGGCCCATGTTGATGTCTGAGTGTCATGATGTCTTCAGAGAAGGAACAGAAGGGACATCCCTTCCAAACATGCCAGGAGGAGACAAAGTGCAGAAAACTCCTGTGGATGCCCAGGATTGCACTCTTTAAAGAGCAGGGGTGGCTGGTCTCCAAGCTTCCGGCCCATGGCCTCCTGGAAAGTTCCTACAGGCCCCACATGCTGAGTGGCCCTGACTGCCCTGTTGGGCAGCATGTGCTGCAGCCTGCGTGAGGACAGCACAGGACTTTGCTCCCCATAGATAAGCAGTCCTGAGAAAGGCCCATGCTGGCCCTGGGTCTGCCGTGTTCCCTGGGCCCAGCTCAGAGCTGGTACCACACTTACTCTGCATGAGAAGCCTCCTGGCCTCCAAAGGCGCCCTGCCTCCCTGGCAATGCCAGCACCTCCCACAAGGGTCCACTTCCTCTCTTTGGTCACATTCCTGGTCAGCTCTGGGTGTCTGGGGGCCCCTTCTCTTCCATTGTGCTCATACTCCAGGTTTTCTTAGGGGGACAGAGTAGATGTCCTGTAGACGCCCATGGCCTAGGCTTTCCCGAGATCAGCCAGGAAAGGGCATGTGACGCGTGCATTTGGAAAACATCTTTTCCTTTTGGAGCTCGTTCTTGGCCATGACCTTCCACCTCTCTTCCATCTGGCCTTGCTTCCCGGAGCTTTGTGCCTTTGCCCAAGGTCCTGGCCACACAGCCCTGAGCTGGGCCTGAGCAACCCCCTTTGTCCTTGAATCAACCAGCCACATTTACAGTGGCAATAAAGAGATCCCCAGGAGAGGAAGTAGGGTCCTGGCTCCAGACTGGCCCGCTGCTGAGGCCCAGCGCCATGCCACCTGCACCAGCCCTCCCTGTGGCCCTGTCCTCAGCAGATCTCTGTGACTTTCAGTGAGCGAGAGCCTCTGGCTGGCCCTGCAGGGCTGTGCCAGGCAAAAATGCCCAGTGCATTGCTACTATATTTTCAGGAATCAGTTTAGAGAAGAACATTTTCAGGAGCATGACTTTTCAGAGAAAAGGAGAGGCCAGACCTGAACCAGGGCCACCCCAAGCCATGGAGGCTTTCCCAGGAGCTGCGGGCAGCCCCCGCCTGGGAGGAGCTGCAGGCAGCCTCGTGGCTCCACAGAGAACAAGCGTGAGGACCTCTGTGGACGCGGCTGTTCTGTTTGCCAAGTGCCTCTTTAGAGAAGCGTCATTTTAGAGCAGCCAATGCTCACTGTCCCAGCTGCTTGGGAGGCTGGGGTCAGGGGATTCCTTGAGTCCACGAGCTAGAGGCAGCCTGGGCGGCACAGTGAAGCCTTGTCTAAAACAAAAAATAAAATAAAATTAGGAAAAATATCCCATTTGCTTTGTCCTGGAAGATAATCCTGTGGCTAGGTTGCTTTTCCCTTTTGTGAATGAAATATAATTCACAGAAACTATAAAACCACAGGGCACACTTTTATGCTTTTATGCATCTTTTTACGGCAGGCCTGCTGATTCTTTTGAAAGCCCTTGAATTGTCATTCTTATTTGATTTAAGCAATTCAAACTCAAGTAGGGGTGTTTTCAAATTATAAAAGGTGGGGTCACAGCTGCAACCTTTTGCTGGGTGCCTGCTGCTTGCCCTCGGCCTGCCCAGAGCCTGCGGGACAGATGCCTGTCACAGGAACAGTCACTGGTTAATTAACCACCAAGACCTCCGCCCCTGCAGGAGGGGTCCACCCTGCCTGAGGCTCGCACCGTCTGCCGTCCCCACTAGCCAAGGCCCTGCTTCTGCATTTGACCAGAGCATGCCTGCTGGACTGTAAGGTGTACTCCACTTTCCAAACCACAGGGCTCGCCATGGCCTCTGTGTCCCTGGGGAAAGCCAGTGCACTAACGGTGCTCTCAGGGAGCTGCAGCTCTCAGCCACTGAGTCATGCACAACCTGGGGATGCTTGTCCTCCGTCACCCTGCCTATTAGACTCAGGACACACCCCGGCCCAGCTGCCCCTCTCCAGACCCTGCATCTGGCCCAGTCTATGAGGAGACTCTGTGGAGCCCCAGAAGGCAGGGCACATGCCACCCAGGTTCACATGTTCTGCTGTGACTGCTTCCAAAGGACAATGAAAGGTGAGCCACCAAGACACTTCAGGATGTGGCTGCCTATAGAGTACATGCCAATGGTCCTGGAAGTCACAGGTGACAGGCAGCCAGTGGGGCGGGATGGGCTGGCAGGCTCCGCATTGGACACTGCTCAGAATTCCAACAGGGACAGGCAGCCTGCCCTCAGCCACATACCTGCCCCTCTTCTTCAGGGGAGGGCTCCCGCTGCTCTGCAGATGCCTTTGGAGTTTAAGAGCATCTCAAGTCCTGGTGAGAACACGCCACAGGGACTCATCTGATCCTACTGTGTGTGCTGCTGGCACCGTCGGGCAGCTAAACCTCACCCAGGCCTGTTCCCAACAGCTCAGGAAACAGCCCTCACCATGGACACCCGAGGCGCGGCCCGTGGCACCTCCAAGGCCCAAAACACTGCATCTGAAAAGGTTCAGGGGCAGCAATGGAAGGCCAGGGCTGCCAGGCTGAGCATCTGCCAGGAGGGCACCCAGGGCCTCGCAGGTCGCCACCGTCCCCGTGAAGATCCTCTGTGGGTGTAGAGCACACTGAACTTTGAAGACCTAGGATAAAAAAAGAGTAGACGTACCGCCACAGTTTTTTACACTGATGTCTTATTTCTTAGATACAATCTGCAGAAAGAAAATCTACCATTTGTACAAATGCAGTAGCTTTTAGTACATTCACTTTTCCCATCACCCCTAAAAGAAGCCTCCCACCCATTAACAGTGGTCCCCGTTCCTTCGCCCCAGCCTCCCGTGACCACTAACCTACCTCCTGTCCTTGGGTTTGCCTCTCCTGCACACTCCACCCGGGCACACTGGTGGCCCTCCTGATGGCTCCTTCCACCACTTGACGTTTCCAAGACCTGTCGTGTTGTGCCTGCAGTGTCCTTCCCTCCCTTTTAGGCTGACGGATGCTTCGACACATGGCTGTGTCCCGTGGTCCTTGGGGGCTGTGGTGAACGAGGCTGCTGTGGACATCTGTGTGCCAATCACTGTGTGAACAATTCGTGTTGAAATGGAATGTTCTGAGATGTGCTGGGTTGAGTAAGATGTTCATTTTTTCCAAGTCTAGCCACAGTGAAGGGAAGGGCTGGAGGCTCACAGCTGAGCCTTCCAGATGCTGTCGGTCCCATCCCCAGGTCCCTGAGCTTGGGGAGGCAGTTCCCATATCCACCAATGGCTCACTCCTCCACCCGAGTCCCCTGCTGGAGGACTTCCTCTATGCAGGACAAACCAGAAGTCCTGGTTACTGTCCCCACATAGGTGTCCCCAACGGGAGAGCTGAAGGACAAGCCCTTGGTCTCCTGTCTCTGATGTCATCTGTGCAGGTGCTCAGAGCCACCCTGGAGCAATGAGCTGCGGCTGCCCAGAGCCGTCACCTGTCCATTCACTCACCTCATGAGCCTCTTCCCTTCTTGTCCAGGTGCCCCCCCCCCGGGCTTCCTGGGGTTGCCTCCAGGTGCACTCAGTTCCCAGCTGCTTGTCTGTAGGTCGGCTTTTGAGGAAGCCCAAGTAGAGCCCTATACTTGGATAGAAGAGCAGAGGGCATCCAAAGGCTCATTTATTCATCAGCCGGATGAAATGGCCTCATCATTTTTCCTGAGCTTCAATTTTCCTTGCAAAATAGGAATTATA
This sequence comes from Geosciurus inauris, assembly GCA_004024805.1. Classification (NCBI taxonomy): domain Eukaryota; kingdom Metazoa; phylum Chordata; class Mammalia; order Rodentia; family Sciuridae; genus Geosciurus; species Geosciurus inauris. The sequence continues at coordinate 39,359 of PVHX01012651.1, forward strand.
ATACATTCCCTGCGTGCTCTTAAGAGGACAAATGAAGTAATTTATGCAAAATGCTTAGCAAGGGCCTGCCACTTGGTAAGTGCTAATAAATGGTAGCTATCATTTAAAGTGACCCGGGGGCATTATTGAATGGCTAAAATTGTGTCTCTCTGGAATTGCAGGATTTTAATAGAGAGGAGCCTGCTAGGGTCTCAACCAACGCGTGTAGTGTAGGATGTTTTCACTTGAAAGTCAAGTCAATGCTTGAATCTGAGTGCAGATGTGTTGTTTATGAGAAATAATGTTTCTTAATAACGTTTCCTATATTTAGCCAGTGTCGTCCCAAAGCCTGAAGCCTGCAGCTTTATGAGCACATGCTTAGTCATCCATATTTGCATTATTTTTTAAACAAATGGAGTACAGTGTACAAAATGAAAACAGCCATTTCTGGAATTGTGTGCTCTCACTCCCCTTGAGGTGGTCTAGTCAGCAAAGAGTACCCTCAGCACACTGCTGCCAAGATGTGGGTGGCAACCAGCAGCCAGGGTGCCTGGAATTGGTGTCTCAGTCTGGTGACAATGATGACATCCAAACCTCAAGCCACGCAGTCCAGCTGTTCTCTCTGTCCCTGGGCATTTCTGAGGTCCAGGGGGTGCCCCCACATGCATCTGTCCAGCTGCAGTGGCGTGCCCAGGTCCCAGGAGTGCATGCACATAACCACCACCCCAGGTGAGACAGCACGGCACATCACCCCAGAAAACTTCCCGAACCTTCCCCGAGTCAGTCCACACTCGCCCGACACTCCCCTGTTCTGGCCTTGGTCACCACAGCTGGCTCTGTCTGCTCTTGAACTTGCAGATGTTGCCCCCCCGCCCCCATCTCCCATGGGCTCTCTGGCCTCAGGGTCTGGAGTCTTTGGCCAGCATAGTGGTTTTAAGAGTCATCCTTTTGAATCGCTCATTCTCGTGTGGATGGACCTGTGGGTCAAGTCCATTTGGGGTTCAACTGCCAGACTCATGCTACAAGCCTCACCAAGGACGTCCTGGATCTTGGGTGCTACCTAAGAGTGAGATTGTGGGTTCAAATGGCAAGGATATGTCTGACCTCATAAGAAACTGCCAGACTGTCTTCCCAAGTGGCTGTCCACTTCATGTCCCACCAGCTGTACCTAAGTGAGGCTATTGTTCTGCAACTCCCGACACAAGGGTATCCCAGTTATTTAATTGAAAACTCTCAAATAGGTGCGACATCAATACCTCATTACATTTTAATTTGCTTTACCCAAATGACTTAATGATTTTGAGCAAGTTTTTATGGGATTATTGACCATTTGCATACCTTATTTTGTGAAGTATCTGTTCTAAGTACTTGGTTCCTTTGTAATATTTTTTATCACTGGTTTGTGGAAACTCTGGGGATGATTCATTTGTCAGACATATATAAATAGCACTGATGTTTCCCAGTTTCTGACTTGCCTTTTCCATGTTCTTAATGAGGTCACTGGTTAAGCAAAGATTTTTAATTGGTTTATGTCTAACTTGTTCTTCTTTTATGCTTAGAAGCTGCAACTTCTCTCAGACCACATTTTCTACCCCAAAGCACATTTTTAGAAGATTTAGAGTTACAGGCTGTTGTATTTTAATCTGTGATCATTTCAGATCAATTCTGTGTGTTGTGAGTGGGGTTGTCCTTCCTTCTTTCCCCTGAGGATATCTGGATGTTAGCATGTCACTTGCTAAGTGACCCCCCTGGCCCATCTATACCTCCGACACCTTTGTGAAAATTCATTGTCTCCCCTGGGGGGGTCTCTTTCTGGACCCTCTGTCCTGTCTCCTCCATCCACCAGTCTCAATCCCTGGGCTGTTTTAAGCCTAATACATTTGTCTCTCTTTTAAGTTGCTTTTGGTTAAATGGATCCTCTTCTGTTCACTCTGAACATTAGATCCTCTCGTCGACTTCTTGGGGAGCAAAGGTCCTCTGTGGCTTTGCCGTCTGTGGCCTTCCGCACATGCCTGGATTTGGGAAAACAGCATCCTAACTGCATAGGACCTTCCAGTTCACAGCACAGTGCCCCCCTCCCTCCTTTGGTCTTATTCACTTTTCCCACTTTTGTGATTGTAGGATAGCTGTCTTGCATATCCTTTGTTCAATTTATTCCTAAGTATTTTCTGCTTTCTGGTTTTGTTGTAGATGGGATTCTGTCGATTTTCCACGAGTTACTGCCAGATTATAAAAGTAGAATAGACTTGCATCTTCACGTAGAAGCTTTTGATCTTTGCCTGATTCGTGTTAGCTCTGGTGGCTGTCCTAGAGATTGCTGGGGTTTTCCATGGAGACAATCTTATCTTCTGGCAACAAGGGCATTTTCCATTCTTGCATTCCAGTCTTTGTGGCTTGTGTTTCTTTTGTTTGACTGTGGCACCCGCCCAGGCACCTGCCTGCTGCCTTCCTGGGGCCACACTTGTCCTCCCCCGATGGATGGCGTTGGCCTCCAGTCGTCTCACAGACTGGGATGCTCCTCGACTGGGGTTCTCTGCACTTGTCCAGGTGTTGAGGACATGTCCGTCTGGCTAATGGCTAACGGTCTGTGACACTGCAGGTGTTGGATGGACTCTGTGTGCTTTCTTTCCGCGTTCACTGGGACGGTCACATGGTTTTCTCCTTCCTCCTGTTGATGAATGAATGTGGTGAATTGATCGTGTTGATTGGTTTTCGGATGTCAACACTGCTTGCTTTCCCGGGGTAAACACGCTGTACTGCCGGGAACTGTGCCCAGGGAAACCTTGGGACTGCGCGGCCCTCTGCCCTGGTGTGCTGCCTGTCCATTCCGTGCGGTGCTGATCTGATTGCCTGATCTCTTAGGGGTTTGACTGTGTCTCTGTTTAAGGGGGATGTGGGTACGTAACTACTTTTCTGCCGTGTCTGTCCCATTTCAATACTGGAGTTATGGGGCCCCATAAAACACGCTGGGGGTGATGCTCTTATCTACTTCCTGAAAGAGTTTGTGTGGTTCTGGTTGTTTCTCCCTGTGTGTGTTCATAGCTCGTCGGATCTCATCTGATCCACCTCGGTGGCACCTCCCTGCTCCTCTTCAGCCTCCCCCTGTGCTGTTGAGCAGTTTTCCTGTTTCGTTCTGTCCCTCGTGGTGGCTTTCCAGCCGTATCTTATAGCCTGTTTTTAGTTGGTCATTCCGGCACTAAAATACACATTCTTAACTTTCTTTCAATTAATAGACTTTATTTTTTAGATTTACAGGGAAATTGAGTGACAGGTGCAGGTCCCCTCCCCACAGAGGACTCAGTGCCGGCCACCGGTGTCTGCAGTTGAGTGACGTGGGTCACAGTCACTGGGCAGCCATGACACCCTGGCCCACCAGAGTCCAGAGTCCACACAGGGCTCACACTGTGCGTCCTCTGGGCTTGGGCAAGTGCCCACTACCACATGTCCTTCACAGCATCCGAGGAAGCCATGCTGCCTGCAACTGCCCCACGCTGCACCTGCTCCCCCTCCTCCTGGTCTCCCTGCTGCCTCCGAGCCGGGCCTCTCCAGATGGCCACACAGTCAGAACCACATGGGTGCAGCTTTGGAGTGGGCTCCCCCCACCCCATACTCCTATGCACTTCAGAACTTTCTAGGCCTTTTTGTGGCTTTTCAGCGTCAAGTACCATGCCACTGTCTGTGTGTCACAGGTTATCTGATCACCTAGTGCAGGCGTCTCGGGTGCACCCAGGTTTTGTCAATTAAGAATCAAGCTGCTGTTCACATGCGTGTGCAGGTTTCCCTGTGGACCTAAGTGTTCAGTTCCTTGAATACCAGCAGGCATGACCGCTAGATCTGCGGCCACAGCGTGTTTGGCTTCGGAAGAAGCTGCCAGACTGACTTCCAAAGTGGCTGCAGAGTGCTGGCCTCCCACGGCAGGGAGCCAGCGTCCCCAAGGCTGCACACTTCCGGGCCATGAGGTGCCTCAGTGGGTTGGATCTCGGCCCTTCTAACGGGCGGAGAGGAAACAGCCTGTTGTTCTAACTTGCGACTCCCTGATGGCACGGAGGGCTTCCTGCCTCTGCTCGTTCCCACCTGCCTTCGCTGGAGGTGTCTGTCCAGACCTGATGCCACCTCGCGTCACCTTCTCTTTGCACTTAATGTCCCTTCTCATAGAGTGAGGACATGGCAGCAGCAGGTCCCCTCAGTGGTGGATCACACAGGCTGTATGTACCTAACCCCCTGAGATGATATCACAATCTGTGCTTTAGTCTTTGAATAAATTACACAAACAAAGAGACTTTTTAACCATTTCCCGCACAGCATTCCCGGGGCTTTATTTCTCCCTGTACCTCCCAGCTGCCAGGCCCAAGGCCTGCCCTCCAGCCTCCAGAGCTCCTTTCCTCTCAGGCTTCCCGCCCATCTGCTGCAACCACCCACAGATGCCTGTTTTGCCTTTGTTCTGCAGGACTGGTCTTCGGGCATCTGGTTTCCCTAAGACGTCCAGGCCTTTCCCGGCCTCCTTGTCCCTGAGGAGCGGGCACCTTCCCCGGCCCTGTTGCCGTCGGGAGTGTCTCTTCTCAAGTGTCCCTTCCCCTGCTTTCCTGCTCACCTCGCTCAACTCGGGGCTGCAGCTGTAGACTGCCATGCCACCTGGTTTCCTCTTCATTCGCCCTCGAGTGTCTGTGCTTTGTCACTTGTGTTTCCCCCGCTCGTGACTTCTGCAGGCGTTATTTATTTGAACGTGTCTGGCACTGTTCTCCCAACTCTTCCTTCTGAAGCTCTAACTACACGCAGTTAGAGGTTTGCTGTTACCGCTGTGGTCACCGCGGCTCTGGGTTTGTTTGGGTTTTTGTTTTGTTTTTATTAATTTCTTTTCCTCTCTGTTGTTTGGATTTGGTGATTTCTACTGGTCTGTCCTCTACGTCCCCAATTCTTCTGCTGACTCCAAACTGCTATCAGCACATCCATGGATTTTTTATTTCAGATATTCTGTTTTAAAGTAAAATTTTTACTGGATTCTTACTCATAGATTTCTCCTGATAGCGTCATCTGTTTAGTGGATTGATATCTTGTATTTGAGTCCGTGGACACATTTATAACTGCTGCATTAAAGTCTCTGCCTGCTCATTTCAACGTCTGCTCATCTGCAGTTTCTGTCGGGTGACTTTTTTGTGACCACGGGTCACATTCTCCATCTCTTTCATGTCTGCTTCTTGTGTACTGACATGACAAATAGCACAGGAGAGACCCTAGTCCCCAAAGGATGTTGGTTTTCCTCTAGGGCCATTAATTTTTGGGCTGCTCATCCTGAGCTTGTGGGGGCTGGTCTTATGCTCTTTTGGGGAGATCTCTCAAGTGACACTTCTGGGTTCCATCGGGAAGTTGGGGGTGTCCATTGAGCCCCTCTAATAGGACTGCACTGTGACTTTTGTCTGCATGGTGGCAACAGCTAAAACCTCCTCTGAGTTCCCCACGTGGGCAGCTCAGGATCCGGCCCCCCACAGCTTCTTCCTTTGGACTCCCCCTTCTGTTTTCATCTTCTCTTCTCTGACACCTCAGCCCCACAGCCCACAACATCCTGCTGGAGTCCCACAGCTCTCAGGCCTCTGACCACAGCCACGGTGACCTTCGGCCATGCCCGTTGCGTGGCCGTTGCTTCGCCTGCACACGTGCCGTTGCCGGGGTGCTTAGGGGTGGCCAGCCGCTTCCTATCGTTTGTTATGACGGTGATCAGTTGGTTACTTTTAAGAATTTCTCATGCTATAAATTTCACAACCGTGTACAGCCTGTTCAAGGCCACAGGTGTAGTTTGCTGAGCAGACTGTCCTTAGTAGCTTTGGGCAAACAGCCTGTCATGTGCATGGCAATCGATTCATTTATTAGGTTAGTTTATCCCAACAGACTTCTTCCTGGAACTAGTCTGGTAGGGCCATCTGACAAGTCCAAGCCCCAGACACAGGAGGTGAGCTGGAGTTGACTTCCTTTGGCCTCCCTGCGGTTGAACTTTCCCACAGAGTAATCCTGACAGCGACACATGCAGGCCCTCGGCGCAGGCAGGTCCCACCTGCATGGACAGTCAGCTGCTGGTCACCAGATTCAGACTCCTCTGGACAAGCCTCCAGGGCATGTTAGGGCATCTTTTGCCCCAGAAATTCATCACACTGTGGCCACAGAGAAAGATGTCCTTGTGTCCCCTGAAGAGGGGGAGAGTACACAGGTACCACCCTGGCCCAGCTCTGCAGCCTGAGGGAGAGCAGGACAGGTTGTGACTTGGCCTTCTCTGAATGTCATGCAGCCACTGCAGGTGACAAGGAGGTCTAACTGAGTCAACACACACAAACCACTTAGAACAGCCACTGGAACACAGAGAGCTCGGCAGAGAGCTCAGGGCTCTGTAAGTCAGTGAAGGGACGTGTGCGCTATCTCTGCCCAGGCCCTGACCTGCCTGCGACTGCTCCTCAGGAGTGCAGGGGGCTTGGGAGAAATTGCACCCATGCAGCCTGAAACAGACGAAGCTGTGCAGAACACAAAAGCCCCCTCTCCAAGAATACCAGGGAGACAGACCCTGGGCCCAGTGCTGCCCCCAGGTCCTGGGAATCTGAGACAACAGGCAGTCGCAGGTCACTCCAGAATCTCACTGAGGGGCATCAGCGGCCTCCAGGGCCTCCTGCCTGCTTCCTTGTCTCTGAGTGGCTGCAGCCTGGGCCATCTGAGGTGGTCCTTGGGCTGCTGACAAACCTGGTGATTCCTCAGCAGGACACTCTGGACAGAGGCCTGTGCCTTTAAGAAGCGAGGCGAGGTCACTGTTAATCATATAACTTTATTGTGCTCCTGGGCTGTAAAGGAAACGTCCTCCTCCTCGCTCTGAATGTCTGTTTTATGACATCCATAAACAGTGAGCTGCCCATGACTGTTCCCTGCGCCAGAACATCCTCGCCCTGCTGGTTTGAGGGCAGCTGCAGGGCCCAGGAGAGAGCGATGGTGGACGGGAGGTGAGTCCAGCCCCTTTTGGCTCCCAGGAAGAGGGTGACGCCCTCTCCTGCCCTCAGGAGGCCACTAGCCTTTCCTTGGCAGTGCCCTGGCTCTTGGGACTGGACATGAGCAGAAATAGGTGACTCCTCTGCAGGGACCCTGGAGAGCTTGTTTCTTTGGGGCCAAGTAACGTGGGGTTTTTCCCCGAATGCAAAACTGGTAACAAGACACCCTTTCTCAAGGGGCTGCGAGGTTTCTTGTGTGGCTTTTGTCTTTCTGCTGCTTGGGGAAGCGTGTTGAGTGTGGACTCTGCGAAGCATGCTGGTGTCCACTCTGTTGCTCCAGGTGGAGACGAAGCAGGTGCAGCTTGGCGCTTGCGTCATCTCGGCAGCGCCTGGACTTGGGCCCAGTGGGTTAGGCCAGTCACTGACCGTCAGCAGAGAGGCACAGGCATGCACGGGTGCCGGGCAGCAGCCATGCGCCCTGGAAGTGCTGTTGTCCCCTGCTGCAGGGTCAAAGGCTTGGGCTGTGAGTGCCCACGCTGGCATTCCCAGGTCACCAGACCTCAGAGCCCAGGTTGGGGTCCATGTGTGCCTAGGGCGGTGTTTGCTCACTGGTCCAGGGGAGGAGGTGAACGTCCAGACCAGCTCAGGTGAACAGAGCACAAAACCACTGACGCGGCTCTTCCGGGTCTCTTCTCTGTCTCTGCACACGACAGAAGGTGAAAAGTGAAAGTGGCCTGTCACCGGGCGGCCCACCCGTGAGCCCAGCCAGCAACGGGTCTCTAGTGGGAATGGCAGGCTTTCCTGTTGATCCCTTAAGCCAGACCCGTGTGTCATTCTGCGCTGGGTAGATCCGGGACCTGTAAACAATTCCTGGAAGAAGTGCGTGAGGCAGAGGCGGTTCCTTGAACAGTCCAGGAGGCCCAAGGGGACGTCCTGTGGGCATCGCAGAGGGCAGGGCAGATCCTGCCAGGTCAGGCCACTGGAAAAACACCGTGGGCAGGGCGCTCTTCTCGCCGCCCCCACAGGCTGAATCCTGTCCAGGAACCTCAGCTGGCAGCACCAAGAGGCCCCCTCAGCATCACCAGACTGCTTGCTCTGGCTCCCTTGGCCCTATTCTGTGCACAGGTGCTGGGGCTTCTCTTGCAAGCCTGTGGCCCGGTGCTGGGCTGATGTGGCAGCATCCTCAAACCAGGACCCCGACTGCCACAGCCGAGATTGCCCTGAACTAGCTCAGCTCTCCTGTAGCACGAAGAGCCCTGTGGCCACGGGCCTCCTGTGGGCACTCCTCGTAGGAGGGGACTGGTAGGCTAAGACGGAAGCAGAAGAGAGGCCCAGACTTGTGAGGCTATGCACAAGCCTCCTCAGACTGTGCTGTGATGGGTCATCTGCAAGGTCACATCTCACCATTAGTACAGTCACTGCTGCCTCAAGGTCCATCCTGGTGAGCTTGGAGCAGCACCCTCGAAGTCCACTGGACACCCAGACTCAAGACAACTTTCAGACTGTACACTACGTGATCTCATGGGACAGTTTCCTTTGGCAAGCACGAGTCATCCAGAGCATCAGCTTGTTTTCCCTCGATGTCCACCTGCCTGACCAGTGCCAGTCAAGGCTGACTCCCTGACCCCAGACTCTTTTTCTTCTTACCCCATTTACTTAAAATCATTGAGGTCAAGAGGAACTCCAAAGACCAGTCTTGCCCAACTGTGAATTACCAACATCCCTGGCTTTTGCTGATTATTCTGAAACCTACTAAGAAATTCTCAAAGCCAAGTCACTTGAATATGCTTTGATTTTTAAAAAAAATTCAGTATGCATCATGCAGCATTTACGAAACAGCACTAGGCATTATACGTAATAGCAGATCTTGCTGGCAGGGTGTAGTTTTGCCAAGAAGGTGGCAAATGATTTACAATTGCAATTGAAAACTGTTGCCCCCATATCCAAGGGTGTCAGGCTCCCTGAGGGTTCATAAGGTGCTGGAAGGAAAAAGAGCGCCTTCAGGACACTGCAGGCAGCATCTGGGCCTCTCAGCCCCCTGTCCCCATCATCCCAAGGACCACAGCACACCAGGGTGGGCGGTGCAAGCAAGAGGGGATGCGATGGAGAACTGTGGCTGTCGAGAGACCGCAGCCAGGACACCACCGCAGCAAAGGCCACGCTGCTTACCGTGGCCAGGGCCTGTCCTGAGCATTTTGCGCCTGTTCAGTCACAGTTCACTTGTAAGTTCTGAAGTCCACTGGGAGGAAACAGTGGCCACTGCAGGAATTCCAGCGACGGGGGGAGGGAGGCACCCATTTCCGGACCAGGGCTGTTAGGGATGTGTGGGTGGTTGGTCTTCGTGCACACAAGCATTTTTTTTTCCTCCTTTCTCCTGCGAAAGAATGCAGACTTTGCAGTGTGGAAAGAGACGTCCAGCGAGCTCTTCTGCGGAGTCGCATGGCCTTGGGGGGTCCCCACTGGCTTTGCTCCTGGGCCCTTTCTGAGAACTAGAACATAAATTCGTCCCCCCACACTGAGCTGGAGGGAGGCAGCTGAGGGGGCTCGATGCCTGATTGCACTTGAGCTGGAAATTAAAATCAGGCATCGAAGTGATGGAACTCGAAGGCCGTCACCTCCAGAGTCCAAGGGAAAACCCCTTCCCTTCCGTGCCCCTGTGTGGAGGTGATGGCAGATCCGTGACAACAACTGTGGAGAGAGGCCATCCGTCTTGGCCCCGTTGCCCCTGGGTGGCATCAGCACAGCTGGGGCCCAGTGACTCGACCTGTGGACACTGACAGTTCAGATACATGGCTCCCTCCCCTCAAAGACCCCTCCTGCTGCCCGCTGAGGCCACACCACTTCCTTCCCACGCCCCACCTGCTCCTTAACCCAGGCAGCCACTGATCACGGGTCCTAATTTTCATTCCAAAATGTGCCGTGAGTGCAGTCCTGCGGGGGGAAGGCTGTGGCCTGGCTGGTTCCCCCAGCGTGATCCTCGCAGGTACGCCGTAGTTTCTGTATTGATAGTTCCTTTCTGTTCACAGCTGAGCTGTGTCCCACAGTGTGGGGGGTCCACAGTGCACTCAGCCTTTCACCCTTGGGGAGCCTCTGGCTTCTTTCCAGTTAGGGGCTGTTACGAAGCGAGCTGCTACGCGCACTGTGCACAGGGTTTAGTGTGAACGTAAGTTTTCATCTCTGCAGCCGCAGGAGTGGATTGTGAGGTCGCGTGGTGGTTGCATGTTTGGTTTTTTAAGAAGCTACCTGACTTTTCCAGAGCAGCCGCACCCTGCTCCAGCGCATGAGCAGGACAGGAGCGGCCCTGCCTTTCTGGGTCCTCCGGCTGTGGGCTCTGCTGCTTTTTGTCTTAGCCATTTTGACGAGCGGCAGTGACAGCACGCTGTGGTTTCGATTTGCATTTCCTCCGGGTGAAGGATGCTCAGCCTCTCTTCGGGGCCCTGTTTTCCCTGGGTTTACTCTCTTCAGCAACACGCTGGCTCATCCCTTGCCCATTTGCAAATTGGGTTGTTTGGTTTTCTGCCGTCAAGTCTTGACAGTCACCGTTTCTGTGGTCAAATCTTTTTGTCACATACATGGTGTGTTAATCTCCTTTGCTTCACTCTGACAGAAACCCTGAAAAAAGTTAAAGGAGGAGAGGCTTGTTTGGGGTCACGGTTTCAGGGGTCCACAGTTGGCTGGCTCCGTTGCCAGGGGCCATCGTGGCGGATTGTGGCGGAATGGCACAGTGTAGGGCGCGGTGGCTGGCCTCGAGGTGCTGGGAGGTGGCACTCCATTCAGCTGTGGATCCTTCCGGGAACTGGTCCACAAGCAAGGCCAGAGTCTTCCTGATCTGCTCACTTCACACCTCCGAACCCTGCTGCCCTGGGCCAAGCCTTCCGCCTGTCTGTTGGGGGGTCATTTCACGCCCAAACCGTAGCAGGTAGTGTTTCCTTCCAGACTGTAGCTTGTCTTTTCATCTTCGTAATTGGACCTTTCTCAGAATAAAAATTTTTGAGCTGATGAAGTCCAGTTTATCAACATTTCCTTTTATGGCTTGTGCTTTTGGTATCACACCTAAGAAACCCCTCCCTCTCCCAATATTCCAAATATTCTCTCCTGCAATTTTCCCTGAATGTTTTAGGGTTTTATGTTTTACAGCTGTGCTCCATTTTGCACTGATTTTTTTTTTTAGTTATTTATTATATTTTAGTTATTTATTGTATTTTGTTTATTTATTTTTGTTGGTGCTGAGGATCAAACCCAGTGCCTCTCGTGTGCTACGCAAGTGCTCTACCGGAGCCCCAGCCCCAGCCCATTTTACACTGATTTTGATGTAAAACTGTCAAGCTTTCTACCTGCGATATCCAGTTCTTCCAGCTCCCTGGTTTGGACAACTGTCTCTCCTTCCTTGAAGTGCCTTTCACCTTAGTTCGGAGTCAGTGTCTGTGATGTGATTCTGGGCTCTCTGCTGCTCTCCGTTCTCCACGGGTCTGTCCTTCCGCCAACACAGCACAGTCTTGATTACTTTAGCTAAATAAGTCTTGAAATCAAATACACTGATTCCCCCCTCCCCATTTTATCTTCTCTTTCAAAATGGTTCTAGTTCCTCTGTCTCTCTATGGAAATGTTGGGATAATCTTGTCTGTTTCTGCAAAACAATCTTGCCAAGAGTTTGGTAGGAATTTTGTTAAGCTGTATTGAGTCAGCATCTCTGCTGTGGGGTCTCCCAGCCCATTAACGGCCCAGGCCTTGTATGTTTGTTTGATTTCTTCTCTTGTGCTTTGTTAGAGTCGCACCTCAGCCGCACCTTCCTTCTGTGTGATCATAAATGGTGTCGCCTTCTCACCTCAGTGTCTGGATGGCCTTGGCCAGTTGTGTGGGCACAACTGGATTTGTGTGTCTTTGATCTTGTGACCTCGCTACCCTCTCTTGTTGGTCCTCGGACAGTTTGGGGGAGATTCCTTGGAATGTTCTAGACAGTCATGTGATTGGCGTCCAGGGGCAGTGCATCTTCTTCCTCCCTGGCCTGTGTGTCTTATTTTCAAGTCTTGCCTGATGGCACTGGCTGGAACCTCCAGCGCTGTGTCCAACAGTAGTGAGGTGAGCCCTGGGCCCTGTCACCCTCAGAGGCAGGCGTCTCCCTCCACCACACGTCCTGCCAGCTGAGTGGGGTGTGGTGGACGCCCCTTTACCAACTTAAGGAAGTCCCTCTCCATCCCTAGTTCTCTGAGAGTCATAACCATGGGTGGAACTTGGTCAAAGACGGTGTGTGAATTAACTGGTGTGATCGTACCCTCTTTCTTCTCTAGCCTTTCCTGGTGGACACATTCACTGGTGTTCTGATGCTGAGCCAGGCTTGCACACCTGCACCTGAGCCTGCGTGGCGCTTTTTATGTCTTGCTGAATTATGTTTTCTAAAATGTAGTGATTTTTGTCATTATGTCCAGGAATGATATTGGCCTGATGTTGTCTTTTTCCTGTTGTCTTTGTGGATTTTGGACCAAATTAATACTAGCTTCATAAAATGAATTTGGAAGTGTTCCCTCCTTTTTTTTTTTTTCCTGGAACAGATTGTTTAGAATTGTGTTAATTCTTGAAACATTTGGTAGAATTCACCAGTGAAATCTCTGGGCCTGGAAATTTCTTTTTTAGGAGTTTTTAAATTATGAATCTGATTCCATTAATAGTTACAGACTGCTCAGAACGACAGAACCGGTCGTTCTGTCTCTGTGGAGGTGTTTGGTGCTCCCTTGCGATCCTTATGGTGTCTGGGGGTCTGTAGTGATGCCCCTTTCATTCCTAACCTGGAAATCATCCTCGCTCTCTGTCCATCTCGCTAGAATCTTGCCTATTTATTGATCTTCCAAATCAACCAAAGCTTGATTCACTGCTGTGAGTTTACTTTGCTTTCTTTCTGTGGGTCCCTCCGGTGAGAGCTTAGAGTGCGGAGTTGAGATTTTCCTCCCTCCTGTGCCGTTCTGCATTGTGCTGCCAGTTTCCCCCCCAGCACTGTTCTGGCTATGTCCCAGGGCACAGTCTTAATTGTTGTGTTTTTGTTTTCGTTGAGTTCAGTGTCTTTTTTAAGCTTCCCCTGAGACTTCCTCTTTGACCCATGGATTACTTAGAAGTGTGTTTAGTTTCTGTTTGAAGATTGTCCTCCTGTCTTGATGCTCTTGGGGTCGAAGAGCACACTCTGAATGCTTTCAGTTCTTTTAAATTTGTGACAGTTTTCTTTGTGGCTTGGATTGTGGCCTGTCTTGGCATGTGCTTTGCAGGCACCTGAGAAGATGCTGTTGCTAGAGGAGTGGTCTATAAATGTGCATTGTTTGATGGACAGCTTACTTTATCTTGACTTGGAGATCATTGACTCTTAACCTTTGTGATAAGCTACCTTTTGTGTAATAAGTGACCTAAATCCCAGCTGAGTTCAGCAAGGGGGCTATGAATCTTTATGGTGATCCTCGCTGAGGTAACCCCTCTTCTTCCCTGGCAGCTGTGGGACTTTCTGAAGCCCAAGTCCTTGGACCAGCCAGCAGCCCAACCTGTGACTCTATAAAGGTTTCCTGGATGGAGCTTTTACTCTTGTAATTTCAAGAGATGTTTCCTTTTCTCACCTAATCCTAGAGTGCTGAATCTGGAAAGACCTGGGCTATCTCACACACCCACATATTGGGCATCCGTCCAGGGATCAGGAGACACAGAAGGAAGGAAAGTCTCAACGCGTGAATGGGATGCCTGGAAAGATACCATGGAGGTCAGAGAGTGTGTGGAGAGAGGGCCAGAGCCTTCGCTGGGCCTGGCGTTATCCAGTCAGGTTTCCTGTAGGGAGTTTGCATTGGTGAGTGTAACTCAGCCCCAGGAGGTCACGCTGGGACTGAGAGACAGTCACTGTGACATAGGTCTGCACAGTCCTCTCAGGGTGTGGGATCAAGGGTTGAGTCAAGTAGGCTGCATCTGTCTGTCCCACCCGGAGGTGGTCACCAGGAGGAAGTCGCATGAGGCAGGGATCTCCCTTCCTGTTAAGGAACTGGAAGGGGGGAACTGGAGTCTGCCTGCATCAGGGGTGGCAGCCCTGCTTCTGGGATGGAGGGGCCACCTTGCTCTCATGTGTGGCTCACGCCGCATAAAACTGAAAGGGCCCGCTACAGGCAGGTGAAGCAACGGTGTCTCAAGAGGTCAATTTAAATTGATCAGTTTTAGTATTTTTCTTCTTATGAAGTCAATATATGTTCACTATAGAAAATGTAGAAGATATAGGGAAGCAAAAGCGAGAATGGACTTTGCGTGGACTTTTACAACCACAGTCTAACTGCTGTTACTGTGGGACGTATCCCCCCCAAGATATTTTGAAAAGGAGGATCATTCTCTATTGCTGTTGTAATTTTTTAAACTCTAACAATAGGAGCATTTTCCAAGATCTTCATTTCTATGCACATAGTGATCACACAGTCCCATTTGATGAACGTGTAAGTTGCTCTGATTGGTACTATGTTTAAGTAGCATTGTGGTGTTGCCTTGGTGTGCATTCATGATGATTCCCTAGATACGAGACGCTGGGTCAGAGCATGTGAACAGTTTTAGCTTTGGAACCCATTGCCAAATCAGGTTATTAGATATTGTTCGTTTGGAGAGGCTTTGTTTTGTCTGGTTTGTTTTGTTTACATGGAGAGTTAAGCGTCAAGCCAACACAGAAGTTTATGTGAACTCAGGACTAAGCTGTGGAGGCTGTCAGTGTTCAGGGGACACAAGGGTGGCTCACTTGGACCAGGAAGAGACCTCTCCCTGCCCGAGAACACAGTTGTTGAAAAGAACAGTCCTCTGGGCATCAACCCCTTGCCATGAGTCTCCAGCACAGGGTTGGTCAGGAAACAGGAAAAGAGGCAGGTTACAGTCAGCCTGGGACCTCAGCCTTGTAAAACCGGCTGCCCAGCCCAGTTTTACAGACCAGGCAGCCGAGGGGCAAACCACTCTGCCCTCCTGCTTCCTCTCTGCGGGCCTGCCAAGAGAACACCGTGTTTTCCACTTGAGCTTGAATTTGAACTTGCTTTATCACAGTAATTGCCCCCATAAATGGGCCTGGGCTCAGAGGGAAAGCCTCTCACACAGAAAGCCCGGTCCTGCCTGCCTTCTGTAGCTGGTGCTGACGCCTGGAGAACACAGCCTGGACGCCACCAAGGACTGGTGAGAGCAGGCTGGGCCTGGAGCCATCCAGGAGGAAGGGGATCCCCAGGCCCAGAGAGGCCTGCCAGGGTTCTGGCAGGGAGTCCAGTCATCTCTGCAGCTTGCCCAGCAGCTCCTGGCCACAGCGCTGGGACTGGGCCCGTGGTGACTTCCCAGCAACCTGTGCCTGTGTTCCATGTGCCTTTCTTCTTTGGTTTTCAGAGAGAGAAGAATTAACCCAGAGCGTGCTGGCCCAGGCGGCAGAGCAGTTCTCCAGGTGCACAGTCCTCCACACACATGCTGTCCCGACGGGCTGTCTGCTTCCGTGGCACAGGAGGCCCTTCCTCTGAGGCTGGCCTTGGCCAGCAGGACTCCCTCTGTGACTTCTGTCACTAAGCAGCTTGGCACACTCCGGAAATGCTCACCTTATCCCAAAGGCCAGGTCCCGTGGTCACTTTTAGAATGTGAGCTCCAACTGCAGAGAATTTTCTCGACTGGTTCTTCCGGACTAGAGGACAGTCTGTGAATTTTTTTAAAGCATCATTTTAAAAATGAGCTTCCTCAAGGTCCTTGTAGGTCCTTATCGATGGGGGCTTCCTCTTCATCCTGAGTAGCCCATTAACCCTAAGTGAGCATTTAGTTTCTCACACTGGTTTTTCTGCAGCATCTGACTGTCCCAGGGTGATTAAAATGGGGGAACAGACAGAAGGTTGGTATATTCTCAAGCCCATGAATTATTGAATTGAATGGTCGGAGCCTCCCGAGGTTACACCCGTCCCCTGAAGGTGACTGTTCCCAGTGGGTGGGGTGGTTGATGAGCAGAGGACCTTGTAAGCTTCTGTTCACTGCCCAGGTCAGAGGAAGTCAGTCCACCAGCACAGGACATTTTGAGTTCCTTTAAGGCAGCCCTTAGTTGTCTTGGTCCCCACCCAACACCAGCCACCTGGAGGCCTCGCCCCTGGCAGGGATCCATAAAGGTTTGCTGGGCCAAGTTTAGCTTCGAGGATTTTAGGAGTTATGTTTTGTTTTTTTGGTTTTTTTCCTTGTGTTTCTAGAGCGTTTAAAATCAATGAACTGAAAGCTGAACTTGCGAACCACCTGGCGGTGCTGGAGAAGCGAGTGGAACGTGAGTAGTGTTGTTTCCTTCCACTGGTCTTTTCACCTCCGTTAGAGCTAGCCACTTGGATGGGGTGAGGTCAGTGCCATAGGCAAGCATGACCGTGTTTTCTTTATGAAATGCTTGGGACGCCTGTGATGTCACCAGGGCTGGAACAGCAAGCGCATCTCATGCTCAGCAAACCTGAGCATCTCACTCCTGCTTTAAAGCACTGCAGCCCGGGGCACAAACCTGTGCAGAGAGAGCAGAAGAAGACACAGGCACCCCACACGTGGCCCTGGGAGCCTCTGCTTCGGGTCTCATCTGTGCCTTCTGCAGAAAGGAAGACGTTTGCCCACGCACCCGCGCGCCGCGGCTCCACAGTTGTTTGGAAGACATCGACACAGTCATTATCTCTTGGTTTCCAATTATCACAAAAGCAAAGCGGAAAAGCAAAGTGAGCAAAGGAGAGTCAATTCCAGTCTCGATTCAGTTCCCAAAATCCACATTCTGGGAGGAAGACGGCTTCAAGTCGCCTACGCCTCGCACCCCCAGCACCAACCGAGGGTGGGTGCTGAGTTGCACCTGTCTGATGTTCCACCCCGCTGGCGGCTCAGTGCAGGAGGCGCTTTGTCAGTGTCCCGGTGGAGGCTGGTGATTAATGGGTACCTTATTTATTAACAGGATTAAGCAAACAATACCCAAACAAAAGGCCATTAGGGGCCTGGCACGCCCCCCAAAACATCTGGCAGATCTGTGTTTGTAAGATTGACTGAATGTCACGTTTCCTATCGTATTTCAATTGCTTATAATTAAAAAAAAAAAAAATCAGCACCACGCCGGACTGATTCATCTAAACGAGTTGAATCATGAATTCCATGGACATGTGCAGACTTTTCAAAGTGTGTTGGCTTTTTAAAACTCACCTGGTCATTGGCCCACCAAGACAGTTTTCTCTAATCTGTGGAGGATGAGGATGTCACAAGGGTTAGGTGCATGCAGCAAATTAGACCAATCAGCAGAACTGGGACCGGTGAGTCCTGGCGAGGCCGCTCTCAACACCCGCCCTCTGTCCTGCTGGGTCAAGTCACACCTACACGCCTAAAGAGGAGCAGCTCTAGGAGGGTTCCCACACACGCGGGGCAGAGAAGAGACTGGCTGCTTCAGGCAGAGCACGACTGTCTTCCTGAAGGACTTCAGACAGCTCCCTGCTGGCCTGGAGGGCTGGGAACAGGGCTCCAGGCTGTGCCGTGGAGCATCACCAATGCTGTGGGAGGCCCATCCTGCCAATCCCAAGCCCCAGGCTCTGCCATAGCTCTCCTGGCACCCCTCGCCCTGGACCCTGGGTCCCCATGGTCCCCACGGCTCTCCTGCAGACATCAGGTTCCTTCTTCACATCACCAAGCAGACTCAGAGCCTGCGCAGCTGGACCTGTGCCCACCCCAGCTGCAAGGGAAGCCAGAGAGTGAGTGTTCACTTCCCAGAGCCACTGGAGTGGGCAGCTTGAACAACAGAAATGCCTTCTCACTGTGCTGCAGGCCCCAAGTTCAAAGTCAAGGTGTCAACAGGGCTGGCTCCTCAGGGGCCCTCAAGGAGACTTTGTCCCTGCCTCTCTCCAGGGACTGGTGTGGCCAGCAATCCTTGGCATTCCCTGGCTGGGAACGCTTCATCTCTGCGCCTGCCTGCCTTCACTTGACATCCCCCCTGTGTCTCAGACCTCCCCTGCCTGTCTCTCTTAAAGACACTCGTCTTTGGATCCAGGATGGTCGCATCTCAATACCTCTACCTGATTGTTTCTGTCAAGGACCTCTTCCTGAACAGGGTCACGTTCACAGGTTCTGGGGGCCTGGTGCAACCACTGCAGTGAACCTCAGGCACGTCCAGCTTCACAGCACGAGGCAGCTCAGCCTCCACCCTCAGCCTCCACTGGCCCATGGAGCAGGGATTCTTGGGAAGGGCTTTCAGCCAAGAGCACAGGAAAGGTCTGCCGCCAAGTAACCATCCACATTATGATGCAGAAAGCCACGGTCCCTGCTGGGCTCACACACACCCCACAGCAGGCGCCTCTGCTTCCTCGCTCCTCCAGCACCATTGCCCCCTCCTGCCTCCACTCTCCCCACCTCCCATGTGCAAGCCCCAGTCCTGCTCTCTCCCATCGTCCTGGATCCTCCTCCGCCTGCAGGAACAGCCCTGATCACACAGGTTTTCCGCCCAGTGGACCCCACCTGGCTCTTCTCCTGGTGCTTCTGGCTGGCCATGTCCCAGTCTCCTGGCCTCTACTCCAGTGTGGATGTGGCCAGGGATGCCCACTTATGCTGAGCCCTGGGGAGTGTGAGCTCCAGAGAGACAGCCCAGTGACACAGTGCCTAAACCCAAAGACATGCGGAGGCCGGCATCAGGAGGGAAGGGGAGGACTTTGGAGAGGGGCCTGCAGCTGGACCACCCGGGCAGGCCACCAAGGAACTGCTCTACCCAGTCAGTGCTGACCCCACACAGCTGCCAGAAGCCAGCTGGCCTGAGCTGCTGGACCAGGAAGGCCACTGGCATGCTGGTCCATGGAGGCCCTCTCATGTGCATGCACACACACAAACACAGAGGTGCACACACACACACACACTGAACACAGAGGTGCACACACACAAACACAGAGGTGCACGCACACACACACACTGAAC
>PVHX01012652.1:0-58431 GCA_004024805.1 Geosciurus inauris
TCCCAGGTCCTTGATCCACTTTGAGTTGAATTTTGTGCATGGTGAGAGATAGGGGTTTAGTTTCATTTTGCTGCATATGGATTTCCAGTTTTCCCAGCACCATTTGTTGAAGAGGCTGTCTTTTCTCCAGTGTACGTGTTTGGCTCCTTTATCTAGTATAAGGTAACTGTATGTAAGTGGGTTCGTCTCTGTGTCTTCTGTTCTATACCCTTGGTCTACATGTCTATTTTGGTGCCAGTACCATGCCGTTTTTGTTACTATAACTTTGTAGTATAATTTAAGGTCTGGTATTGTGATGCCTCCTGCTTCACTCTTCTTGCTAAGGATTGCTTTGGCTATTCTGGATCTCTTATTCTTTCAAATGAATTTCATGATTTCCTTTTCTATTTCTATAAGGAATGACATTGGGATTTTAATTGGGATTGCATTGAATTTATATAGCACTTTGGGAAGTATGGCCATTTTGACAATATTGATTCTGCCTATCCAGGAACATGGGAGATTTTTCGATCTTCTAAGGTCTTCTTCAATTTCTTTCTTCAGTGTCTTGTAGTTTGCATTGTAGATGCAAACTTTCATCTCTTTTGTTAGATTTATTCCCAAGTATTTTATTTTTTTGAGGCTATTGTGAATGGAATAGTTTTCCTAATTTCTCTTTCAGAGGGTTTATCACTGATGTATAGAAATGCAATTGATTTGTGGGTGTTGATTTTATATTCCGCTACTTTGCAACCACTTTGGAAAGCAGTATGGAGATTCTTTAGAAAACTTGGAATGGAACCACCGTTTGACCCAGCCATCCCACTCCTAGGTTTATACTCAAAGGACTTAAAACCAGTATAATCCAGTGACACAGCCACATCAATGTTTATAGCAGCTCAATTCACAGTAGCTAAACTATGGGCCCAACCTAGATGCCCTTCAATAGATGACTGGATAAAGAAAACATGATACATATACACAATGGGATATTACTCAGCCTTAAGAATGAAATTGTGGCATTTGCAGGTCAATGGATGGAACTAGAGAATATGATACTAAGTGAAATAAGCCAATCTCCAAAATCCAAAGGTTGAGTGTTTTCTCTGATAAGCAGATGCTGATCCATAGTGGTGGTGGGGGGGGGTAGGGAAGAATGAAGAAACTTTGAATTGTGCAGAGGGGAGTGAGGGGAGGGGAGGCCGTGGGGATGGGAAGGACGGTAGGATGACAGGCATCATTGCCCTGTGTACATGTATGATCACACCACTGCTGTGACTCTGCGCCATGTACAGCCAGAGGAGGGAGAAGCCGTGCTCCATTTGTGCACGATGTGTCACGAGGCAGTCTACTGTCATGAGTAACTAATTAGAACAAATTCTAAAAAAATAGAAGGGAGACAATAGAATAGAAGAGGGGGCCAGGGGGAGGGAGGGGAGGGAGGGGAGGCACTGGGGAGGGAAACGATCAAATCATGCTGTTTTGTTGAGCTCATGTATGATACATTATAAAAAGTGACACTGTCAATAACAAAACAAATATGCCATTTTATACACAACCTTACATGAAACTGTGAGACCCAGGAGTGCCTGTGTTTTAGATGCTGTGACACATTGGTCTGCACAATGTAGTTCAAAGAAGCAAATTCACAAGGAACTGTGAAATAGAGGCCAGAGTGATGGCGTGTCCTCCCACCCGTGTGGAGGAGATGAGGCACTCGGAGGCTCTGCGGCTTGTTTGTCCAAAGCCACCGAGAGGGAGACTTTAGAAATGTGTGTTACAATATGTTCTATCAGCTTTCAGAACCACTGAGAAGTAGACTCCCAGGTAAGGGCTGCCGGTCCCGCCCCGTCTGACATGGCATGGCCTGGGAGAGCCCCATCTCCGCACAGGTGAGGAATACTCCCTTGGCTCTGCCTCTTAGTTTCACAGTTTCCTGTGAATCTGCTTCTTGGAACCACATCGGATGCATTCAAGATGAGTCTGCAGTGAAGCTGTCACTTGGTGTCTATGGAGAGGTTCTAGGGCTCCCTCCAGGGACACCAGAGGCCCCATGTTCTGGTATAAGAGCCAACTTTCCCAAGACTGCAACACTTGGGCGTGTGGGTTACTCCTTGGGTTGGCAGCACTACCCAGCAAGCGGTGAGCTGGGTGCTGTGACCCGTGGCTGTGTGTACCCCCCAGTGCACTTTGTTTTTTCCCCAAACTAAAGATACTTAGGAAGAAAGTTCTGCGCATCCAGATGGACTTTGTTTGAAGGGCGAACTCTCCTGTTCATACCAGGGAGAACTGTTTCCTGAGGCTGTTGCTTGTTTATGCAGATAAAGCGCGAACATGCTTCATTACAGCAAGTCGGACACGAAAACAGTGCACAGAATGTAGGCAAATGTCCTTAGCCACCAAGAGCCTCCAAGAGTCGCTGTTCTCCAGCGTGTGCTCTCTGGTACTGAGCAGGTTACGCCCAGCAAAACGTTCTGGTTCTCAGCTGCTTTTCCTCCTGGATAAACACTTTCTGGGTCACAGCTGATGCAGTCAGGAGTGGGGTGTCCCCAGGCCCTGGTGATGACTGTGTGTCCCCACCTGGTGTTGGGAGGGCTGGTAGAACCTGCCGGAGGTAGGGCCCCGTGAGCAGTTAGGGGAGCTAAGGGTGCCTTCCGAGGGGATGGTGGGCCTGGCCTTCCACCCCTTTCACTTCCGGTCAGGAGGGAGAGGCCCACTCTACCACCCAGCCCGCCATGATACTCTGCCTCACAACCGGCAAAAGGCACTGTCCACTGACCAGGGTGAGAGACCTCCAGAGCTGCAGGCCAGAGCAGACCTCCTTGCTCAGACTGGTGATCCTGGGTGCTTGCTTCACTACAGAGCGGAGCAGCATCGTTCTCTGAGTCACTAGCACAAGCATACAGACCAGGACCTGGGAACAGCTCAGTTCTCGGGCTTCCGTAACTTGTTCACTCAAGCCACTCCATGTGGACAAACCAGAATGGAAGGTTGCTTTCTGACTTCGTGGAGAGTTGGAAACACTGGACTTTGGTGCATTCCCTGCATGTTCTGGGTGAACCCTGCTCTCGTGACGAGATCTGACTGTCCAGGTCAGACAGAGCCTCAGAAGACCTGTGAGAAAACCATTGTTCAGAGGGTCAGACACGAGGTCTTCCTACTCTCACAGCTGTGAGGAAGGAGGCCACCGGGGCCTGGATAACGCAGACAGACCTGGCTGGGAAGCTCGGGAGCCGCTCTCCCCGCCAAGCACTCTATGGTTAGGCCGCCACTGTTCCCACAATGATAGTGGAACAAGACCAGCCTGTCCCAGGACAGAAATGCCCACTGCCCCTCTCTTCTCCAAGTTGCTTTGTCAAAACAGGAGGCAAAGGTGAGATCACCTGTCCATGGCAATAGGTGCTGGGAGCCCACGTGGGAGCCACTGGCACTGATGCGATGGCTGCATCTTACTAGGAACGTCTCAGCTTCTCCAGCACAGGGCTCCTCGCTCTCTGAGCCCGAGGTGCCCTGCTCTCCTCCTGCCCTCTGTGGGCCTCCTGGCTGGACACAGACCATGGGCTTGGCCGGCTGGGGAGCTGCGTTCTCTCTCTCCCTCCCTCCGACACCTGATTGAAATGCACAGGGGCTGAGAAGGGACTTGGAGAAAATCCTGGGCAACAGGAGGGAAGAAAAGGAAACCTGTCCCGTGCTTAGTAAACGCCATCGATCTTTCTGCCTTTCCAGTTAGCCTTAGGCCCTGCGGCGTTATTTGAAAAATGGGTAATTACCTAACCTAGAACTCTGCTTAATCACCCAACCACTCGGAGTATGAGCTTGTCTCAGAATGAAAACTCAGTTTGTAGCAAGCTAGAAGAGGCCATGGAAGGCTTTGCCTCTTTAACAGTCATTGCTGTGCTGTGAGCCCTGTCTTCAGCAGGCATCTGGACAGCAGGATGTCCAGTCACTGTTGCTGGGAATTCCAATAGGCCAGCAATGAATGACCAGTGATGCTCAGTTCTTTGTGTGGCTTGTATAAAATAAACAAGTAAAAAAAACTAAAACAACAAAAAAAGGAATGCACTGATTCAGAGATGGAAAACGGCTCACCAAATAAAAACACACTCGTGACCCTGGCTGTGGCCCACTTGCTCATTCACTCAACAAACACTTATTGAGCAACTACAGTTCGAGGCTCACTGGAATACAGCATTGAACAGAGAAGCAAACTCACTGTGCTCATGCGGCAAGCTTCCCAAGGAAATCCGTCACACCCCTAGAATAAGGGTGGGAGTGCCCCTCGGGCCGCCACTCAGACGCACTTCACCTGTGATGAGTCTTAGAGCATTTCTGTTTGTCATTTCACTTTCACTGAAAGAGTGCTGTCCACATGCGGGCTACCTCCTTTCCAGGGCTAAGTCTTCTGGACTTCTCTTACTAGTCTATTTTGAAGTTTGCAAATGAATTTTAGTCTTTTTATTATTGCATATTTTTTTTACCGTGTATCTTTCGCCAGTTTCTCTCTGTTCACAGTTTCCGCTGCGGTCAGAGTGTCCCCTTGTGCACCATTTTCCCTGCAAGTTCCAGGTCTCCCTTCCTGTGAGCTACCTGGACACAGATCTACAGGTTGGGCATCAGAGGACAGCACAGAGCCGCTGGGGCCATTGTCTCAAGGCTGGACATGAGGAGAAGCAGCAACTGTCCACTAAGTGCATCAGACCTTGGAAAAATGGCATTCACATTTGTTCTCTGTGACAAGAGTTCCCGGCAAGCATGCTTTCCAGATACGATGCGATGACCAGCCGTCACCGACATCTTATGTTTATTATTTTTGTCTTGAAGTTTGAAGTCACAGAGCTGAAAACAGATGCCTGAATACTGAACCTTCTCTCCAACTTCATCTATCCAGATTTACCTTATTAATCCCCAAAGTCTAAGTATGTAAATTCCTGAGGCTGGAGAAGTGGCTCAGGGCCCCTCGGGGCTGGGCGGTGGGAGGGCAATGTCCACTGAACGGTTCAGCGCCCCGCTCTGCCCTGGACTGCTCTTCCAGGAATTTTCACAGGAGAGCGACACTGCCAGGGTCCAGCCTTGCTGCGCTAGGTCTGCCTCTTAACGTGGGCCAGCTTCTCCAGGGTTTGTGGTTGGCTCCAGGTCTTCCTTGGAGCAGCTGCTCCCTGATTTCACAGAATGGGTGGACAGGAGCCTGCCAGTTATTTGTTAAAACCGGCTGCCCTGCATGACTCTGCCAGCTGTGTGGCCATTAGCTTTGGAACTGTCCAGATGCCAGGTCAGCAGCCAGGCCTAGGTGCCAACAGGAAGAGTCCTGGGACACGTATCAGTGGAATCACGTCCTGCTTAGAGATGACAGCATCAGGGTCACCGGGGGCTTAAGTGAGTGTCCCCTCTTCATCACCTGTCCCTCGAGTCACCCTTTCCTGTTCCTGGTGTGGGTCAGTGATCTGGTGTGACACTTCTCTCTGCTCCCCGACCCGAGCTCCTGGGGGCCTACTGGGCAGCCGCCTCACAGACAGACAGAGCCCTGAACGCATCACCTGTCCCAGAGGAGGGCGTCTGGGGCTTCTCTGATCCTCAGGACCCTTTCAGTGTCTGCGTGTGTGAAGCGCCACAGGTCGTGTGAGGCAAGGTGCGCGAACATGAGACCACAAGGGCGAACTCGGAGAAACAGCCGAGCGCAGAGAGACCTGCTGGGCGCCCAGGAGCCAGCGAAGCTGAGTTCCTCTGTCCTCTCCTTAAAGGTCTGCTGACCTTGAGCGTCTCAGTGCAGGCCTGGATCTCGTCCGCACCACACCTTGAGTTTGTGAACCGGGAAGTAGATGTCTATGTTCTCGAACCCTGGGGCCTGTTGGCAGTGGCTGTGGAAAATGGTGACGCCCTGAAAACACTTTTATCCAAAACAGCAACAGCACCCAGAGCGTGAGAGCGAGCTCGGCAGTCTTTCCAGGACGCTGCCCACCCTGTGTGGGAGGCAGAGGATGGCAGCCCGAGGCCGGTGCTCACTGCCCGTCGCTCTCCAGCTAAGGGGCACTCAGCCTGTCCACCTGTGGGGCCTCCTCGCTCCCGACATTTGACGTACAGGTAATAGCAAACATACGTGTCCCCAGCATCAGTGGGGACAGGAGTGATCACATCTCTCCTGCTGCTACGCAAAGCCCGCCCTGTTTTGCTGGGCCTGAGGGACGTGTGGCAGCAGCCCCGGCCCTGCTGCCTGCTGTAGTCTCACAGACGCCCAGGTCCCCAGAACAGGGTCAGTTTGCTTTTCCTTCTGGCTTTTTCAGCTGCCATACCAGCAGGGATTTTATGAATATTAGCCCTCCCCTCCAAATTTGAGAGAGATTCCAAAAAGACGTACCCAGTCAGGGCCCCACCTATTGCCTGTCCTCCTACAATGTCTCCTATGGCCACCAGGTTCTTGGTGATGTGCACCAAGCCTTGGGAATCTAATGTATTAGGGTACTGTGCATTAGGGTACTGTGCATCAGGGTACTGTGCATTACAGTACTGTCTACTGTGTGGACACATTGTGGTTTTTATGTGCATTCAAAATTTGATGGATTTGGTATTGAGCTGACTGTTTGGGCCACTGTAACAAAGATGGTTTGAGCATTCATTTCCAGGCTTGTTTTGGTGGCAATATGCTTTCATTTCCTTTGGGCAAATACCAGGGAATGTGGTTATGGAGGTGCCACAGTAAGCGGATTTCAGAAGAAACTGTTGAAATACTTTTCAAAGTAGCTGTATCCTTTTTCATTTTGATGGATCATGTGCATGAGTCTCAGCTCTTCCTACATCCTGGCAAGCACTTGTTTCATTCAATCTTCTATTTTTATTTTCCAAATTCTAACTATTTCAGTATATCTTCAGGGAAATGTAATGTTAATTGTATTCATGACTTAGAAGTTTCTAAGATTTTGCTCTTATACCTAAGAAATCTATGAAGCCTAAAGATTTTCTTTAATTCGTGGTGCGTGAAGGGTGAGAGGTGGCGGTCAGTTGTGGACAGCTACAGGAATGGGTCCTGCTGGCCTCCCTCACAGTGAGGACGGGGCTGGGCCTAGAGTGCTTGGCTAGAGGGCGCCAGACCCTGGGTTTGATCCAGCACCACGTGCACAGGTAAATCCTTGGTGCTGGCATAGGGAGATATTTAATAAATGCAAGTTGCATTTTTAACATCCTAGCCATGAATTTCCATGTGTTTACATCACATGAATAACAGCATACTTATTTCAATGACATTTACTTTATATCTTATTATAAAATGAAAAACTTCATTTTCCTCATATGTCATCAGAAGTTTTATTACAAGTTTCTCGAAGGTTCTTTCCCACTTTAATACTGTAACTCTTTGAACTTATGAGTTTGATGTTTGGCTAGATTAAGGGTCATTATCTGTAAGCAGGTAAAGGGCATAATTTTGATTTCCAAGAATATTATTAAAGTCCTGAAATCCTTCCAGGACATGAGTATGCATTAAACTTCGGGAAACCAACCCAATATTTCTATGTGACAGGACCCAGCCAGGAGCATGCATGAGGTCGCCTCATTTCTATGAAAACCAGTGATATGTATTGTGTACTCTCCCCATTAAACTGACAAGGAAGCTGATATTTATAATTGTACCTTGTCCGAGGTCACAAAACTAGTGGAATAATAGTTTCGGGTTTACGTAAATCAAAAGTGACAGGAGCAGCATTACTGGAAGACTATTAGGAGACGTAAATTTTTTTAAAAGTTCTTAATACTCATAAAAAGTGTGCAGTGATTTCCAATGGCTGCATTCTGGGAAGGGCATCAGGTTAGGATGACTTGGACAGAAGTTCTCATGGTGCACAAGGTGTAGCTGAGGTTCCGGCAGTTGACATGCTGGGCAGCTACTGAGGGCAGACTCAGTCCTTCAGAAACAGCCACCAGTTCTAAGAAGTGTCAGCGACCCAAGTACCTCTGCCTGCTGCGTGCTTAGGGTGTGCTCACCCAGCTGAGAGGCCTCATAGCATGTCACTCCTCGTGTCCCTGTCTTCAGGAGAGACGTTGCTGCACAGCCACACGGCTTTCCTGTGCAGGCACAGCCTCTCCTCCCCATCCGGAGTTTTGTCTTTAAAGTTAAAATAATTCTAAAAAGTGAATTAACAAATGTAAAGGTGTCCTCTGTGGACACTGAAGCAAAGATCGTCCACTCTGACACCAAGGTGCTGGGTGGAAGCAGGCAGCATCGAGTGGACGGCCTCTTGCTTTCACCCTGCCAGTGAAAGACGGACAGTGGAGGCAGCTCAAAGACTCCTGCCACGGGAGACACCATAGGACAGCAGGCAACGGTGGGACCTGACTTGGTACGTCTGTTTGGAATCTCTCCCAAATTTGAGAGACAATTTTGAGATGAGAGACATTCTGGGGTGATGTGGCTGTGGCTACATAAATCTAAATTTTTATTAAAAATCTGTAAATTATATTCCTGAAATTCATGTATTTTTGTACCCAAGTTACATCATACCAGTGATAACAAAAACAAAATGCTTCCTTAGAAAGGGAAAATTAATCCTAGGTTAAAACATATACAGAGATGGACTGGGCGTGGAGCTTCTGTGATGATGGCCGTCTTCTTGGCAAAGCCACTGTTGCCCTGGGGCAACCCAAGGAACAAACAGAAGCAACAAAACCTGATTATGATCTTTCAAAATTTCCCTCAGGATGTACAGCAAATGAAGAAACATTTATTCAAGACTTGCTAAGGAGGACAAGAATCTGTGACATTAAGCTGTAAGTCACCATTGTTCCATCCCCAGCTGCAGTGACAGAAGCTTTACTCCAGAGAGGAGTAAAGCTGTGGCAGAGTGAGAACAATGCCCTTGTCCCAGCTCTTGTGCACAGCAGAGGTTCTCACCTAGAGGAGCAAGATGAAGAAGAGACCAAGGGCTACCTTCCCCTTCCAGCACTGCCACTCATAAGGTAGAGGTGATGTTATGGAAAAGTGGGCTTTGACCCTGTCCTCAGCTCTGGTAGGGCACAGAGGTTCTGCCTAGGGGTAGAGCCACACCTAAGGAACAAATCCATCCAGAACTCCACCTAAGGGATAGTGGCAACAAAACCCAAATTCATGCTCCAGAGCTCTTTATCAAAGACAGGAGAGATCATGGGGCTAAGCAGATACCTGAGAATTCCAAAGTATCATAGCAACAATGAAAAGGATGATCAACCAAAGTTTGATAGAAAGAACTAGGAAACTAGTAAATCTCTAAGACTTTCAGACCTTTATCCCTAAGAGTGGTCCAAATTTAATAGGACATGACTGTGGAGAAATGCATGCCCAGATTGGGTAAAATACAAAACAAACAAACAAACAAATGAAAAACAGCAAGCAATCTAGTAAGCAAATCACAGTAACCCCTAGTGATCATGGAGACCATGTATGTGCCCAAGGATGCAATCTTAATGGATTGATTTCAGCAGCTACACAATGTGAGGGAAGTAGATTTCACTAAATTAGTTCAGCCAAATTAACAAACAAAGGAGAAAAAAGAACCCTAAAATGGGGGAGGTGTTATTATCCATAATTGTTAAATATATTATTTGAAACATTTATTATTTAACAAAAGTTATGATACATAAAAAGGAACAGTTCAGTGTGACTTTTACATGGAAAATAAAGCGGTAGTAAAACTACCTTTGAGAGGGTCCAGATGTTGAACTTGACAGGAAAAGATTTGAATGTAGATACTACAAATATTTTAAAGAACTAAAGGAGGGTATGATGAAAATGTTACTTCAAGTAGATTAGCAAAAGATAAATAAAGAATATTGTGGAAACTCTGAAATTAAAAAGTGTAATTGTAACAGTGGTCCTTGTTAGGTCGGTTCAGTGCCCAGGATGTCCAATTAGGGGGACTGGTCAGGGCAGCTGTGGTCAGGGCAGCTGCAGAACAGAGCGGCCAGCCAGATGCTGATGTCACCAGTAGACGTGCCTCCTGTCAATCAGCGGGTTTTTCCTGACCTATCCAGGAAGGACTCTGGCCTTCTCTTTCTGCCCCCAGGCCCTCTCCTTCCTAACTGGGCTTTTTGAAATTGTCTGTACGCCCGAACGCGGGCGCCATTCTCCCGTACACACTCTGATGGACGGGAGAGTTCAGCCCGAGAGCGTGTATTTCCAATAAAGCCTTGCCCAGTGGCTTTAATTCATCTCTTTTTGGTCATCTAGTCTTTACAGTCCTATAACAGTGGTCCACTTTATGCTGAATATAGCTCTTACTGCTGTGCCACTGTAACTGCTTTTTGTTTTTGTTTTTAAAATGGACATGTTTCTTTCTCTTCTTCTCTCCCTACTCCTCTTTAATCTTTCTCCCTCCCTAATCTCAGGGGAAATAGGGTTACCTTTCTTCCTTATTTTAGGTGGATTAATCTGTCCTCAAGTACACACCCACCATAGCAACGAAGTAGTCCTGACTCTGGGGATGGCACCAGAAGATCCCAGAAATGAATATCTCCCAAATTAACAAGTGAATTACAACTCCAACAGAAAACACTTGGAATATAGCCTTTGAATCACCTCTTGAAAAGCTCCCTGTTCCTGCAAATGAGCAGAATCACAGCTTATGGAATAGGAGTCCTCAGTGTTTCTCCTTTGCTAGCAAACCAATAAACCTTCTTTTTCCTTTTTCTCAGAACTGTGTCCTCATCACTGGGTTGGCATCAGGGACAAGAACCAAACTTTTGGCAACATAACAATAAAAATGAAAAATTACCAGGTAAGCCCCAAAGCAGATTTGATCTAGCAAAACAAATAGTCCATGGACATAAAGGTAGAATCATGAAGAATATATAATCTGAATAATAGAGAAAGAGATAAATAAACACAAAAAATGAACAGAACCATAGAGAAACATGGAACATTAAATTTACCAACATATACATCAGGGGTATAACAGAAAGAGAGAACAGAAAGGAAAACAACATCAAATAAATAATGGATGAAAACTTTCCAATTTTGATAAAAGACATTATTCTACAATTAAAAAATCTAGATAAACAGAAAAAAATCACCACAGAATCCAGGAAAATAAAAATGTGAAAAGACAAAGAAAAACTCTTGGAAACACCAAGAAAAAAATGACTTGCTATGCATAAGGAATCCAAAATAATGGCAGCTGACCTTCCATCAGATATATACAAACCAGAAGGCAGTGGGAAACATATGCAGGTGTGGAGAGGGGGAAAGCAACAACAACTAAGGTCCTTCACAGCTTCAGAGACAGAGTCTCATTATGTTACCAGACTGAGATCAAACTCCTGGGCTTCAGCTAGCCTCCTGCCTCAGCTTTCTGAATAGGGACTATAGGCACAAGCTACAGTGCCTGGTTTACAACCAAGAATCTTATATTCCAAAAAGTCATCATTCAAAAAATAGGGCAGAATAAATACATTCTCAGATAATAAATACATTCTCAGAAACTAAAAGAATACATTTCTAATAGATCTGCCTTACCAGAAATACTAATGGAATTGTGCCAGGCAAGTGACACTAGAGAGATCACTTGAATCTCCATGAATAAGCCAGCAATGTCAGAATGAGTAATTATGTCAATAATGACAAAAGAAGTAGGTTGTTACATTTCTTCTGTTTCTTCTCTTGGGTGATTTAAGAAGTAACCATATGAGATGATATGTGCATGGTTATACCACAGGGCCCATAGTACAAAAAAAGTAATACATTGACAAGTGAACCAAAAATGAGAAACATGAGAAAAAAGGTTGTTTTGGAGTAGTAAAATGACATCAAATGATCACTCAACTTCAAAGAAAGAAATTAAGAAAACCATAAATGGTAAATAAGGATGTTAATGCAATCAATTCTGTGAATATACACCTGCTTTCATCTCTCTCAGCTTTTATAAAAAACATACAATAATATAAAACAGTAATTTAAAAACATCCACTTAGTTCAAAAGAAAGCAGTAAAAATGTAATGAATAAGATTTAGACAGATGGAAAGCAAAAATCAAAAAGGCAAACATAAGTGCAAACCTGTCAATAACATGAACTATGAATAAACAATCCTGTCAAAAGGTAGGGTTGACAAACTGGATTTTTAAAAAATCCAACAATATGGTATTTATAGAAAGCATACTTTAGAGTCAAAGACACAAATAGAGTATGGTAAAAGGATGGAAAAATACATGGCATTAAAGAACAAAGTATAGAGAACTGAACAAGCTATGTCAACATTAGGCAAAATAGACATTAAGATCAACATTTTTTACTACAGGCACAGTGGGATGAGTTATAATAATAAAAAGATAAATCCATTTGGAAATCATAATAATTACAAATATATATGCACCAAACAACATAGCTCCAAATATGTAAAGCAAAACAAACAAAATTTAAGGGAGAAATGAACACAGTAAGAAAAACAGAGGTTTCAAACTTAATCATACAGACACAAGTGTGCATGGGATGAGGCAGATATCTCTCCCTATCTTGCTATTTGGTACTTGTGGAAAATATCAGAATTCCTATACTGATTTTTTAGGTACTTTAAAATATTAGTCTCAGGTCAATATAATTAGCTTCATATGTAGAATTTAAAATGTTTAATTGTTTAAAACTTTAAGAATGATTTATTTTTCTAAAAAATAAATCTATACCCAGCAATGATTTTATTAAAAATGTATATGAGGGCTGGGGCTGTGGCTCAGTGGTGGAGCGCTTGCCTCACATGCGTGAGTCACTGGGTTCGATCCTCAGCACCACATACAAATAAATAAATAAAATAAAGATATTGCATTCATCTACATCTAAAAAAATTTTAAAAAAATGTATATGAAATATGAAAAACACTTCATTTTTTAACAGAATTAAATATAGTTTCTTTCCAAAGCACCTAAATGTTGGGAGTATGTGGTACACAGGCTGATTTTGATTTGAATAGTTTACTAATTCTTCTTTTATATTAAATCTCTATCCTCTATGATGTCTGTAGAAAAAATTATAATTCATTAGTGGAGCAGTTTTCCCATAGACTTCCAAAATTAGTCTTGACAGGTGTCATAATTCAAATTCTTGAAAATTGTAAGATCTGGTTTTGTGTAAAAACCAGCTAAGCTTCAGGACTATTGCCAACGTCATACTGATGTGATGAGCTTCAATATACCAGGAGAGTTGTATGTTGCCCTCACGGTGACATCAAATGTTTTCTAACACTCTTTAACTCATTGCACTCCCATGGTGGCTTTATCTCAATCTAGGAGGTAGCTCAACATGTACCTCATATTGGAATGTTGGAGCCACTGCTGTGCACAACTGGACAGGACATTAGGCCCCACATGTGAACAGGGGCATTGGCACTGGTGACCAGCCATTCCCACCCAGCAGTCCATTTATATAGTTCAAAACTAAGCTTTTCAGTCAGAATTCCCTTTGCTTCTGATAAGAGAGAAATATTAGTTTTAGATTTTCAAGAAATATGATTTTTATATTTTATAAGAAAGTATACTTATTTTTAGATTTTTCTTCATACATTTTAATTTGCTTTTGTTCCCCAAGGATCTATGTGAAACATAATGCATTAAAAACAGCACCAATCAATTCAAGTCATCAACATTGCAAACACTGCCTCTAATTTTGAAATGTTCTGTACTCAACCTGTTCTTGCAGATTTTCTTACAATATTCTTTCAGATATGGTTTATTTATTTATTTTTGGTGTCACCAACCTGTTGTTTTGAGAATCCTTAATAAGACAAAAATGTACTAAAAGATGAAGAACAGAGCTCTAAAATCTGTGGCATTTGCAGGTGGCGCATTACCAATTTAATTTTGAATGATAGGAAGGCCCTTTCAAACATGGAAGACGAAAACCCTGCATGGCCCCGTAATCACACTGCCCAGCACTGTTGATGCTCATCGCTTGGCTTTGAAGGACTTCAGTCGGAAGCCCCAGGCCCATGAGGCCTTCCCCTATGTGGACATCCATCAAGGCACTTCCCACGCCAGGTTTGAAGGTGACTACTCCGGCGGGAAAAGCAGTGACTTCCTTTAAAACGCGAGGCTGGTCCTGAAGTGTGCCTTCCTCCTCCTGCGCATGTGCCCTACAGCAAGACCAGATGCAAAACCCCAACTGCCCTCTGGCCAGCGCCCCTCCAAGCATGGGATACTGGTCGTCCCAGAGAGCTCATCACTGGAGTGAATGATGCCTCGGGGTGAGGTTTCGCAGGACTGTGACTGAATAAGGAGACCGCCTTACTAGGGCCTCCCCACGTGCCTGCAGATGCCCAGCCTGGGGTCTGCTTCTGTTCCCTGGTGTCCTGTCCCCAGAATTCTCTTTGGGCCATGGCTCTGGTGCAATGCCAATACTCGAGAGGACCTGGAGAGTTGAGGAGAAGCCGCTGTTACAACATGAAATGGAGGAAAGTGGGAGGTCCAGTGGATACTCCAGGCCAAAGTCTTACCTCTCAAGCAAAGCAAGTGATTTAAGTCGGTGTTTTCCTTCTTTCTCTCATTCTACCTCAGCTGATCCTGCTGGACACAGGTGTCCAGTATCTAAGAACATTTTCCCCTGTTTCCTCTTTGCTAGTCAGAACTGGGTAGAGTCAGGACTGAGTGGAGACTTCTCATCTGTCAGTGGCCATTAAGAATATCTCA
The DNA here is from genome assembly GCA_004024805.1 of Geosciurus inauris. Lineage (NCBI taxonomy): Eukaryota > Metazoa > Chordata > Mammalia > Rodentia > Sciuridae > Geosciurus > Geosciurus inauris. The sequence continues at coordinate 14,610 of PVHX01012652.1, forward strand.
AGCTTTCTGGGTGATTCTTTCCTCCTTTCTGAGATGAGGATAATTCTGTAAACAGAACTGTAAGAGACTTGAAAGAGAAAGCTCACCTGCTAAACAGGGGCTTAACAAACATGGCAGAGGTCTCAGTCTGCAGCTGTGAAAGGCCTATGTTACCCTACTTGCCCAGATAGACAGCACAGAGGTGGCTACAGAGAGGGAGTGGGGACCACAGCTAGATATGGGAGTGTCTCAGTGATACATAACAGGAAGATACCTGGACAGGTGGTAGATAGAGATCGAGGATGGATAACGGAAGGGTAGGTAGACAGATATATAGAGAGAAATGGATACATGTTCAGAGACATTAGCCTCTTGGATCAGATTAGAGCTTTGTGTGAGAGCAAAATCAGCAACCAGACTTTCTGAAGTCAAGTTTCTGCACACCTAGAACTCCGAGATGATCCTAGACCCTTGGCTACCTGAGAAGCTGAACAAGTAATCATTCTGTAAGAAATGGGCCAGAAATACTAATTCCCTGTATTCACAGAGGGGAAAAGCACAGCTCTTCACATAAGCTTCCGAGAGCCTCACTGGAGACTTGGATGGGAGGGATCCACCTTCTAAGACATTTCACACAGGTTGGTAGGTGAGGAAAGCTCCCCTGGAGGAGGATAAACTGAAGGGACCCCAAGTTCACCATCTCATATCTCTAAGTCTTGGGTTTACCAAGAACATTTGGCAATTTGACAAACATCTGAAGCCCAGCTGAATGGAGTTCCCAGGAACCATGGCCAGTCAACCACAGCATTCTTTGTGTCTCTTTAAAAATACGGCTTCAAGAATTGTATTTGTTCTAAATAGTTTCAGGTTCAATAGTCTCTCTTTTAATATCATTAAAACACATACAGATTTCATAAAATATTATCCAGTATATTTAAATCATTTCTGCAGCTCCAGGATCATAGCATAACGGAACCACTCAACCATTCCTGAGAAGCAGCGTTCATGTCAGCCTTGCCCCTTAGATCAGCTCTGTCCTCAGCGTGGGCAGCTGTAGGGCTTGGGACTTCCCTCCAGGGATGGCTCTGTAGAGTGGGAACACGTGCTCAGTGGTGGTATGAAAATGTGGCAGTGGAGCTCAGAGTTTGCTTGAATCACTTTGCCTGTTAAAATTCCAGGGTATGAGAGAAATCGAAGAAGACTATCAACTAAGTGTATGATTGGTTCCTCCTTTTCCACTAAACTGAAGGATTTGGGTTGGATGTTTTCTAAAGCCAAATCACTGCTCACACACATTGGGCCTGGGATCATCTAGGACAGAAATGGCACAAATTTGATAAGGAACAGGAACTGCAGAAAATAGAGGGAAACCAGCTCAGAAAGGGCCCGGGTGAGCAGAGCAGGCCACATAGAAGATGTATCAAGAGGGTAGGGCAGGGAAGAGCTGTGGAGGTGCATGAGGACAAGCTGGTTGTTCTGGGGTCCTTTGTCCCTTGGGAATACCATGATGGTAATGATTACATTGCCGATGGTGATGGTTGGGCTGTCGGGAACCTCCCTGGATTTCCCTTGTTCCTGTAAAGTCACAGCCTTCTAAGCCACTTGTGTACTGAACACCCAGGACAAAGAAAAGGGTTGCTTTCAATTTCTCAAGAAATATTTTGCTTTTCACACATCAATAGTAAATGTGGAGGCGGGCACAGTGGTGCAAGCCGTAATACCAGCACTCTGGGAGGCTGAGACAGGAGAATAGTGAGTTCAAAGCCAACGATGAGGCACTGAGCAACTCAGTGAGACCATGTCTCTACTTAAAACACAAAATAGGGCTGGGGATGTGGCTCAGTGGTCAAGTGCCCCTGAGTTCAATCTCCAGTACCAAAAAAAAAAGAGTAGTAAACTTGGAACCATTTGTTTCTCTAATGGCTCCATCCAGAACATGGATGAGCTGTAGAGCCTGCTGACACCTGCTCAGCTCTGAGAGCACCAGGTGACCCAGGCCCCCATAGACTTGGAGCCTGAAGCTGATCTTGCTGGGTGTCTTCATGTCAAAAGGGAGGACTAGTGTTTTTTGTTTGTTTCCCGTAGGCTCCTTAGAAGGGTGTTGGCATTGAGCGAGCACCTGGAGTGGAGATGAGTTGGGTAGATTAAGAGGCTTGTAGAAGTCAGTTTTCTGCTCCTTCTGAAGAAAGCTATTATCAGATGGCTTTTGTCTTTGAGTGGTGAGAGACAAGTGAATGACATTCAGGCCTGGAGGAGGTGCCAGGTCCTGGCCATCAGTTCCTGGTCCACTGCTGGCATGCACACGATGCTCCTTTAATGTGCTCTGTGTCCTACGAGCTTGGTCTGATATAAGAGTGGAAGGAACCAAGATGATATAATGAAAATTTAGACAAAATTGGGACACATTCCAAGCTCATGAAACTGAGGTACAATCTAAGCAACAGAACTTTAGAAGTAGTAAGACCTTGGGTTTTCTTGATTGCCCAAATCAGCTCATCACGACCGAAACGGAAACTGGCAACCTAGTGTCTGTGTTAACAAGGTCAAAAACATGATTCCAAGAAAAACTTACATGAAACCATGTCTAAGATCATGTTTAACTTACTAATGAGAGACTAAGGAGGGATCAGACTGGTGTGGCAGGTTCTCCAGAGGAACAGAGCCAGGAGGAGGAGGGAGGGAAGGAGGATGGAGAAGAGTAGGTAGACAGACAAGATGGAAACAGGCAGATGGAGGAGAGAGACGGGGTGGAAAGTAGAGGGAGACATGGTAGAAGGTAGGATGGAAAACAGATGACTGACATGAAATGAAGATGGATGATAAATGGATGGTAGATATATACAGAGATGATAGGATGGAAATCACATGGTAGATAGATGATAGATAGGTAGATAGATGATGGATGGTAGATAGATGATGGATGGTAGACAGATGATAGATAGATAGATAGATGATAGGTAGATGATAGATGATAGATAGATGATGGATAGATGATGGATAGATGATGGATGATAGATGATGGATGATGGATGATGGATGATGGATGATGGATGACAGATGATAGATGATGGATGATCGATGACAGATGATAGATGATGGATGATGGATGATGGATGATAGATGATAGATAGATGATAGATAGGTAGACAGACAGACAGACAGAGTGAAGAGCTGTCCACATGCTCACAAGGCTGCGCAGCCCTGTGGTCTGTCTGCAAGCTGCAGGCCAGGGCAGCGCGCAGTGGTGTAATTCAGTGGAGGCATGGGGCAGACCCCAGGGTGGCCAGTGATGGAAATCCTGGTCTCTGACTGGAAAAGATGACGTGAGAGGCCCAGTCACTTGGCAAGGCAGCAGAGTGAAGAGCAAGTTCCCCTCCCTCTGCCTTTCGCCCTCCCGGCCTGGCCCTGCCCATGTCGGTCTTGCTGAGTCTGCAGAGTCAGATGCAGTTTGGCCCCTGCAGATGCACACCTGGAAGTGTGCTTACGTGGGCACAGCATGTTCCCCTGACACGGACACACAAAGCAACTGTCACCACCTCAGTGAAGAAAAACTGACAGATTTATATAATAACTAAGGGAAGAAGATTGGTCAAGTTCCTTGAGCCCTGAAATCACAAACTTGGAGCTCTTTTTTGTCTTTCCCATGAGGCGGAGGCCCAGAGGCAGCACCTGACTTCAGTGCGTTTGGGTATGAAGTTAAGCATTGGTGCTTTTCTCCATCAGAAGCAGCATGGGCCAAGCCCACTGCCCCCTGGTTTAGCCTGGGCTGAGGGTTCGGGATGGTTTCACAAGTTCAAATAGTTGAGTAAGCAAACCAAAGGGCGGTGTTACGGCACTTGAGGATTCAGGGCCCATGAAGGAGGCTTCTGAAAGGCCCTTCCCGCTCCCCGTGGTGTTTGTATGGTCACAGCAGAGCTGGGCTGTGTCAGGAGAGGCCAGGGTGCCTGCCATCCAGAGCGTGCACTGTGAGGCCCTCTGCAAATAAAGCCTGATGTTCCTCATCCTGAAGGTGAGACAGTCCTTGCTGAGCCTGTGCCCGGCAAAGTTTACCTCAGAGGACCAGGGAGTCCAGACCCTGCCCAGTTCAAAAGTTCTAGCCCTGTAGTGGCTACTGTGGTCAAATATCATCCCTGATAAAAAATATCTTGGCTTACCTGGATCTTGGGCCTTCAAAACTGTGCTAATGATCTAGTTGATAGTGGATGCCTAGTTATGCCTGCTGGGGACCCTTGGCCCCCAGGGGATCATGTTGGCTGAGGGCCTGGGGAGCAGGCATCTAGTCCCAAGGTGTTGTGTGTCTCCAGTGAGGCTCCTGGGAGCAGCCTCAGACACCAAGTCCAGGGGTGCCTCTGTGTATTGCCTCAGGTGTCTTGGGAGGATTGGTCAATGCTCCCTTGAGGGCCTGGAGAAGATGCAAGAAGGTTCTGCCTGGGCTCTCCTGGACCCTGTCCTTGGGCCTTTACCTGTGCAGACTTATGTAATAACACATGACCACCAGTCCAATGCTTGCTGGGTTCTAGAGACTCTCTAGAGAATTCTTGACCCAAGTGTCGTCTTGGGGACCCCAAAGCACTGCTAAACCACAACTGTTGGTGGGTCGTGGTGTCCTCCTGCTTTATTTCCTACTGTGCATATTTTTCTTAACATTTGGAAGAAGAGATAATTTAAATAAGGTTTTGCATAGTCTTGAACAAACATGTCTGGAGTGGGCAGTTGACGTGGAAGGACAAGGGAGGAGAGGCTGTTCCTAGTAGCTATTTTACCTTTATAGACAAGCCAGAGAAGCAGCCTACATGTCCATTAGCGGAGGGATGGATAGGTACAGTGTGGTGTGTACACAGAGTAGGGCGCGGCTCAGCCTTACGAGGAACACAGCCATGTTAACCCCAGAACCATGGAACTAGAGATCACAGTGCGACGCAAAGTAAGTCAGATCCAGGAAGATAAGCCCTGCAGACTCTCCCTCCTCCACGGGAACTCAGGGAAGAAAGACAACATGAAAGTAACAGGAGACCTCTAGAGGGGTCGGGGTGGGGAGAGTGGATCGTGATCGAGTCACACCACGTGCAGGCACGAGGTGCCACAGCAAATCCCTGGACTCTGTATAATTAAGACACTAGTGAGAAAGCAGTTGAAAAACCAGCATGAAATATGAAAATCAACACATAAAAAACACCCTGGTGGCCCAGGCCTGAATGCCCCTGCAGATGCAAGGTGCTGACAAGCGCCAAGGGAAAGCTGGGGCCAGTCCACCCACCCTGAGCCCAGGGGGCATTGAGGATGCAGCTTGGCTCAGCATTGCTAAGTGCTGAGGAAGGAAGGGTGCTCACCTGTTTAGAGGTGGCCAATGGGGGCATGAAGGCTGCCTGGCCAACCACCTCCTGATGGCCACTGCCCTAGAGGCACAGCACCATGACCCAGGGGCGGCCTCCATCCTCCCCAGTGCCATAAGGGAACACACAGACAAGTGTCTTAGTGCGAGCTCAGGGTGCCCAGGGGGTCAGCTGGAGATGATCATCCTCTCCCTGTGTCCTTTCATGGCCTTTCCTTGGCCTGTGCATGTGGAGAGTGACCCATCTCTCTTCCTTATCTTAAGAGGCCACCAACCCCACTGGAGCTCAGCCTAATGGGATCACTTAACCCAACCACTTCCTCAGATACCCCATTTCCAAATTGTCACACTGAGGATTAGGACTTCAGGTCAGCTTTACCTCATAGTGACCAGTATGCATGAAAAGAACAGCTTTGAGGAGGGAAAGTTTATTTTGGCTCATGGTATCAGAGGTTCTGTCCATGGTCAGCTGACTCCACAGTTCTGGTCCCAAGGTGACACAAGAATTCTTGACAGATGGGTGTGGCCAAGAAAAGCAGCTCAGGACATGATGGCCAGTAGCAGAGGAGAGCGAGGTGCCAGGGGCAAAATATAAACCCCAAAGGTGCCGCTGAGCCTGTTTCCTCCAGCCACACCTGCCTGCCTTACCATCCAGTTAGCCCATTCAAGTGGATTAATCCACTCATTAGGTGACAGCTCTCATGTTCTAATCACTTCACCTCTGAATACGCTTGCATTGTTGCACACATGAGTTTTTGGGGAACACCTCATCTCCAACCATAATAGACTTCAAACTAGGAATTTTGGCAGAATATAGTTCAGGTCGAGAGTGACCACTGTACTTAGAGAAAGCGACCAGTCCATGAGGATGCAAGGCTGGGCTCCCCAGAGTCTCCCCAGACAAGCTGGTGAGAAACAAAATTCACTTGCTTTCTGTGCTAAGGGTGAGCAACCCTCCCAGAAGCTTGAGAACCAGTCAGAGGGCAAAGCGTAGAGGAAGGACACCCACCAGGACTTTGAGATCTGGTCTAAGATGGAACCTTCTATTTGGGGGATTGAATAATTTGGGAGAAGTTTATAAGAGTTTGGAATTTGTGGATGCCTAGTGGCAAATACTTTGAGGTCAACTCATTCAAAGAGTCTTAGGCTGACTTTGAATGCTTTCTATCAAAGTGTTGCTGAATTTCTGGAATAAACAATAAAAGTAACTGCAACTTTTATCTTCTTGAGCAAGAGGAGCAAGAAGGATTCCTCTACAATCCTTAACAGGAGCAAAGTTATGTTTATAAGGACAGGGAGTTATAAAATGATGTTTATAAATGTAGCAAGCCATGTGAGGGATTTCCAGTCTCAAAAGAGAACTGATTATGTAAAAGAGGGAGTGAAAACATCAACACCTGGATGAGGAGACTTCCCCGGCAGAGACGAGAAAGATCTGTTAAACAACAAAGCCAACCTCAGTGGATACAACTAGAACTCCCCATGGTCTTCAAACACTAAAGAGAAAGATGGGTAACGTGTAAGCTCCATAGAGATGGAATGTGTGCAAGTCATTTAATATGGTCCCACGGAGACTGAAGAGACCAGAGACCACAGAATATGAGAGCTGGGTATAAAACATTTGAAGAAGAAAGCAGGGAGGTCTGTGATGACTGACCACACATAGAGGACTCGGAAGGCTAAGTTATTACAAGTAGGAATAAATATATGCTAAGAAAGATTATTTCTTGCTAAATTGTGGGGGATCCTCATAATTTAAGGCCGAGCTCCCAACTGGCAGGGGGCCACAGTGGGGAAGGGGTCGCTACACGCCAATCAAGTTGATTGACTGATAGGAAGGTGCCTGTCTGTGCAACCCATATGCCCTTGTCCACTGGGGCTGCCTGTCTCATACCTTCCCCTCAGAGCTGGTGGGGGTCCTCTGCAGGAAAATGTGACTGCAGAGGACATGTATACACAGCCTGAGGCAGGGGGACCCTGGTACGGCCGGGCAGCCGCCTTCACCCAGTTACCTCAGCATAGAGACACGGCCATGGTGCACGTGTGCTTCCAACCTCTGGCTGACAGTGGCACCTCGGCTGTCAGTCTGTGTTCAGTTTGGTGACACAGCAGTGCAGTGACAGCGCACGGTGCCTTCAACAAGCTCACTCTACTCTTTCACTTTCCAGGAGCACAACGGGAGGTGAGAGGTTGTGGAGGCAGGGAGTGGCGGGCCTGCTGCCTGGTCGAAACTAGCAGAACCTCTTTGTCATTGCGGATGGTCTCTCTCTCCCATCCGTGGTTTTCCTGGGCACTGACTTTGCACAGCACTGCAGACGTGCTGCCTTAAGCACACAGGTGTCATCAGTGACATGGGACATGTCCACCAACTAGAAAACATTGCTGACACATTTTCTTGGGGATAATTCACTTCTAAAATCGCGAGTCTATGAGTTTTGAAGAAGCTTTGTGCAATGTTCTTTTCCCCGGGTTTAGTCTGGTAGTTTTGTGATCCTAACACCCTCACCTGTTGAGCTGGCGTCCTGGCCTCACTGGTCCCCTCCCTGCTGGTTTCCCTGGCTGCAGCCGCTGAGGTGCGTGCTGCTCCTTGGAACAGCCGCCCACCTCCCTCTGCACCTGTCCAGAACCTGTCCTGGCCTCCGTCTCTGCCCCAGGTGTTTCCTGCTTTCCCCACAGCCTCTTACTGCTGGAGCTGCTCCACTAGGCTGAGCTGATGTCCTCCGTGTGCGTCACACACTTCAGGCTCTCACGAGAACTCTGACCTGCATCTCACGTCAAGCCCACCATCCTCGACCTGCTCCAGGGGTAGCCGGACCCAGGGCAGGATCTGCACCCCTCGTGTAGGCTCAAGATGCTTTCCTTCTCAGGGGCACTGCTTAGCCCTCCTGTCCATGTGACTAGACTGCTGGAACCCCTGGTTAATGGCACGTGGTCTCACCCAGCCACCTGTGCTGGCCAACGTGTGTCCTCCTGCCCAGCCTTCTCCTGCACCTGCAGACATTGGCACACACTTGGAGGCCTCTTCCGCCAGGGTGGACGAGCTGCCATCAGCTCCCACATCCGAGTCTGGAGCCTTTGGGCAGCAGCGTGCTCGCGGCTGTGGGAACTGCTGCCATCGCCCCACCTCTAGAGGAGTACAAACCATCCAAAAGATGATTTCACATTTTTAGGAAAAATCTATTAACCTCCCCAAATATCAAATGTAAAGTTGACTAGGGTCATCCGCACAAACCTCCGTTCTCATCACACTGACAGCGAGACATGAGCCTTTCCATGCCACCTTCAAGCTGTGACCAGATGTAACTTTTACACAGATTAACTCTATATATGAAATGCGTTACGTTCCTAAATCAAGGCCTTCTCTTGGAAGATGTTTGGCAGCAATGAGGAAGTGAATGCAGCGTTCCCGAGTGCTTCAAGGTGATGTTCCAGCTGTGTAGAAAGGATGACGAAATTTAAAGCTGTGTTCTGAAAATCATGCACCAAATGTGATTAAATACAAGTCCTCCTGGCTCAGGAGCTTGTTGCTGAGTCATAGAATCCGAGACCCATGCAGCTGGGAGCAGGGGCACCTTCCTGACAGGACCCGGCCCAGGGCCAGACGTGTGCTCTGTGCTGTGGGCAGGGAAAGCCGTGCAGAGCAGGACTGCATGTCACAGGGGAGGCGCCGTCTTGAACCAGCAGGACCCAAAGGGCCAGAGGTCTGCTCATGCAGCCTGCCTGGACAGTCGGTGGCTACCGACTGCGTGTGGAAACTGTCCTCCCTCCAGACACCACAGGCTTCTGGGTGTGGCTCTGCAGGAAGCCTGGGGAAGAGTTATAAGGCTCCTCCTCCTGGCTATCACTGCAGGGCCTGTCGCAACGTCCAGCAGGCTCTGACTCACTGTTTGCACATCACAAGACCCCGTCGCTCTGCTTGGTCTCTGAGAAGCAATCCAGATTTTTAATTGGTAGGACAATGGAGAGGAGGAACTGATCTTTGAGCTCATCCCTGGAAAGCAGGCCCTTCGACGTCTGGGAGAAGGCCGGTTCCATTACTAATCTGAAGCGTCAGCGGGGCACAGACTCCTGTTTCAGGCCGACTTGCTTTAAGGCATCTACTGCTTTTGAGGCTGTTGGGGTTTTTCCAGAAGTTTCTTTTGGAGGACTTGTGTTGAGTATTGTGAGACGATCACCTTCTCAGTGGAAGCTGGTGTGCAGGTGGCTCCTGGACACTGACCCAGGGACCAAAATCAGAAAACGCGCCTGCTCACCACGTGGCCATCAGACCAGAGAGGCGTCGGCAGAGGCATGATTTCTGGTCGTGTGTTGCAGGAAACAACCAGAAGGAAAGCAGCCAGGTCTGTGACGTGCGTGGTTGCTGCAGATCCTGTGAACACAGGCTTCGCTGGAGGACGAGACGGCACCACGAGGAAGAGGAGCGTGGGATGCTCGTCCCAGGTCAGGGTGGACCCAAGGACAATGCCCTCCTTGAATGGAGAACGCTCGGGCTATTACCACCTGTATATTAAAAGCCCATTTTTTTCACAGAAATGTGTGTCTTTTAATTTTGATACAGAATTGAGGCTTTAAAGTCTGGGGCGGGGTGGGGGGAAATGAAAACCAACCAGAAAAGAAAAGCTGGAACAGGGCGTGAAGGAGGCAGCTTCGAACTGATTGGTTCAAGTGCAACTGCGTATCAACTTGTCTACTCCAGTTCCCCACAATTCTGCTTCTAATTTAGACAAAGAAAACTCGCTGTGGATATCAGCAATAAAATTAGAAAATAGTTTAAAAGTTCTAGGAAAATCCTACATATTTTGAAATCTGTTTCAAAAATATACTTCTGAATAGTCTATTAGTTGAAAGCATGTAGCTGAATATAGACAGTGTTTTGAATTGAAAGGTCATATTGGAAATATGTCAGGAAAGACCTGTGTAAACATCCAGGAGAAAACAATGTTGCATCCACGTCTCTAGAAAGCAGAAATGAGTCCAGAATCAAGACCACAGTTCACAGAACCGGCTGGTATCTCCAGCTAGCACAGAGTTAAAAGAAGCAAACAAAATATGCAACTCAGAAAGGAAGAAGGAAAACAGCCATTTCCAAACAACAAGATTACACACATGCGAAATCTAAGAAATAGATTTAACACCTGCATCAAAATTTGAAATGTCTATTTACCAGCAATGAAAACCTAAAAAGTTAAACAAGAAAAAGCGTTCTCAATAACATCAAAAGGAAATAATTACAACAAAAGCACAAACAAGAATTCTGTGTAGAAAATTGCAAAATCCTACTTGGTTGTTTAAAGAGATCTTTAAAAACAAAGAGGTACACCAGTGTCCTGGTTTGGAAGATTTAGTATTAAAAATGCCAATTATCTCCAAATTCAGTTTTAGGGTACAATGCAATTTTAATCAAAAAGCTAATATGTACCTAATGAACCTAAGAAATGGATTCTAAAATTAACACAGAAGTGGAAGATTCCGTGACAACTGAAACACTCTGGAGGGAGAACAGAGGGAGCCAGGCTAGCAGGCGAGCTCTACAACGCGGTGGCCATTCAGGCACAGCGCTGCCAGTGCCACCGTGGAACTGAGCAGAGGCCTTCGCGTGGAGGGCAGCTGTCAGAGCGACTGGCGAGCTGCTGTGGAAGGAGACCTTTCCAGAAGGACCGGCACAGGTGGGGCTCTGCAGGGAGAGCATCACAGAAGTGGAGCCAAGACAGAGGACCTTAACAGTGAAGTCAGTCCAAATCTGATGTCAGAGTGGTTGTGGTTTAGATAGTGGTGTCCCCCAAAAGCTCCATGTGTGACACGACGCCACAGTGTTCAGAGGCAAAGTGACTGGGCCATGAGGCGTGACATGATCCATGAGTTGACCTGTTGATATGGACCATCTGGGGGTCACTGCAGGCGGGGCTGTGGCTGCAGGTGGTGGCTCACTGGGGACGGACATGCCTTCAGGTTTATATTTTGCCCATGGTGAGCAGAGCTCTCGGCGCTTCCCGTTTGCCATGCCCCGAGTGACTTTCCTCCACCACGCTTTCTGCCACCTCAGGCCCAGAGCTCCAGAGCTGGGTGTCCATGGATTGGACCTCTGAAACCATGAGCCAAAATAAAGGTTTCCTCCTTTAAATTATTCTTGTCAGATCTTTTGGTCATAGTGAAGAAAAAGCTAACTGGAGCAAAGATTTGTCTGATCATTGTCAAGTTTTCAAAGCAAGAATTTTAAGTAGAGGTTAATTCCAAACATGGTTCACCAGAGTGTGAATTTTCACACACACTTTGGGCGGAAGTTTGTGTACAGATTCATAAACCTTTACCTAAAGCAAGGTGAATCTCCTAACTTAGAAACCATGGCATTCGGGCAGGGAGCAGAGCAAACACGCCCAGGTGTTGGGGACTGTGGTGTGGGGCAGGTGCATCTGTGCTGCCCCAGTGAAACGCTCCCACACTCACTGTGACCGGGACGCTGCCACACCAGCAGAGCCTCGAGGGAATCCGGCTGCCAAATTTTCCCACATTTAGCTGAAATAACTGTATGCTTTGTGCTTTCCTCTTGGGTTTCACAATGGCAGAAACATCATCGTACACTTGCGTCTCCAGAGTTTAGGGCCTCACCCTCCACGAGCAGCCTCCTTCAGGTGTGTGTCTGTGCACTAGTGTGAAGGCACTAGATGCACAGTGCAGCTCCATGTGTGCACCAGGCCCATGCCTGGGGCTGCTCTCAGAGCCACTCTGGAAACAGTCAAACTGGCTCTCAGCAAGACAATGGACAAATTAGCTGTAGCATATCCATTCTGCAGAACTCCGTGTAGCTTGAGGGATGAAGGAACTGGCATAGCACTCAATCATGAGTGACGGCGCAGAGGTGTGCCCTCTGTTCACCTTCTCCATTCACACCTGCTCCCGTGGGATTCCCCATCCTGTGACCTCCCATGTGACCTTGGTGACTTCCAGGAGCTCTTCACACCACACGCTTCTCAAATTCACAGGAATGCTCAGCCGCCTCCTTGAAATGTCCTCTTGATAAATGATGTTCCAGATTACAGTCCGTTAAGACTCCGCACGTTCAGCTCCACTGGAGTACATGTGTTTTCCAAAGTAGCTGAAAATCCAACAAATCACCTTTAGCTATGATTTACTTTTGATCATTTGAGAACTCCTGTGCGTGAATCTGTACTGAAACTTTGAGATGTTCTGTGCTCCTTTATGCTAAACAGATAGAAAACAGTGTGATTCATTTCCCTTTAAAATAATGTTGATGGGCGATGGTTTTTATTCAAACTAACATTGTTATAAAATAAATGGATGTGGAACGATCACTTGGCCGTGACAGTGTTTCATGATGGCAGAAGTTTCCAGCAACAGGAATAAACTGACCAACATGAAAACCGCACTGGGGGAGCCAGCTAGAGACAGACTGATGCAAAATACATTGAAGCAAAGAGTGGAAGCTCCTTGTAAAGAAATTAAGAACGGCACTCTGCCATGCTGAGATGGAGGTTGTGAAATGAGGTCAAAGTTGTAGGACAGGAGCCCTGAGGGGCGGCAAGGCCAGCGTCCCACGAGGCTCCTCAGGCTTCCTGGTACTCCCGGCTCCCCCCCCACCGGGGAAAGCCATCAGTCTAAGGGGGAGTCCCGAGCCTGGGACCTGAGCCATACCTTGTGAAGTCCCACTGGACAGATCTCCTATGGGCTCACTGAATTTTTCTCCTCTCTCTGTGTAGATGGCCCCTGAGTTGCAATGGTTCCCATTGTGATCCGTGGTTTCTGTGATGATAGGAAAAGGCACCCACAGCGAAGAAACCATGCTTTACACTGGACCTCGTTCTGGGCTGGCACTCTGGGTGATGGCAGGGAGCCACAGGTGCTGGTGGGCCATGTGACCCCAGAGGGAATGGCTTCTGGACACTGAGCGGGCTGTGTGCTCAGCTAGGACACTAGGCTTAAGCAGAGTCCCTCGTTTGCAGCTTCCAGCTTTTCACCCCAGGATGGGTTTGCTGGGATGACCAGCCACGGGAGGTCGAGGGCGTCTGCACTGGAACATCCCACAGGGCATTTTCCCTGGAATTGCAGCCTCAGCCGGACCCGGTTTCGGTCCTTGCTAATTTCTGTGTCTTAGAACTGCTCTGTGGGGTCCTGCCACCAGCGGACTGAGGAGAAGTATAACTACCACTGGAAGGCATCTCACGCAGCACCCTGAAGTCCCCTCATGCTTGGTGACGCTCATCCAGGGTGACGCTCTCCTCCTTCATTATCTGCCTGTGTTTCTCTTTGACGCTCTTTTGCCAACCTTGAAACTGATGCTCAGGGCACAGTGTCTGCCTGAAATCACACTGAAAAGCAGCAAGGTCCCGCCTTGGCCTCCTGCTTCTAGAGCCTTCCCTTTGGATGGAAAAGAGCAGGTTCACCACTCTGTTCATTTCAGATACGTTTTACTTTTTGAATTCTTTTGGTATGCTGTTGTCTCTCTTTCGTGTAAACAGGTGCAGGGTACACTGATTTAGTCCAGAGCCTTTCACTTCCTCCTCTTACCATCTTCTACACTTCTGCTATGAAACTTCATCTTCTAGATTTCAAATTAAACACAAAAGTCCCCTAAGAGACTTTTGGAGCTCCAGCTCCACAATTATGACTTATGTGCTATTGTCGAACAGTCCTGGAACACCAGGGTGCCCCAGGTGTTAACAAGCCTCTGCCTGTTCTTTAGCTGTTCTTGGTAATGCACGCCAGCCTTTGCTTATGGGAAGGGTGGAGTATCCATGATAAAGAATTTTCCTTCTAGTGTAGAAAGAATCACAAACCTCTAAACTCTCAGATCTAGAGGAGCTTCCAGGGAGGGTTTTCTGCACGGAGCAGAATGAGCTCTATATAAGCCAGAGCCCAGTAATGGAGGGTTCTTTTAAAAGGGCAGCATCTTCCGAAATTCTGTTCTACTCTTCTTGTGCATTTGGAGAGGATGCTTCAGAAGGCAATGTCTGTTTTCAGCAGCAGCAAATAAACAGGCTAATGTGGTCCATTTGATCTCACTGATGTCTTTTAAAGTTATTTCTCCCTTTCATGTTTACTGGTAGTTTTCATTTTTACTGATTCTTGTAAAAATTATCTAATGCAATCAGGACAGAGGCTTTTATAATTTAATATCTAAGCACAAGCACACAGAAACAAATGCCTTGGAGCCCAACTATTAGGAATATTCAGCTGAAGCCAGGCATGGTGGTGCATGGCTGTAATCCCAGTCTGTAATCCCAGCGACTGGGGAGGTTGAGGCAGGAGGATCGCACACTCAAAGCCAGCCTCAGCAATTTAGCGAGGCCCTAAGCAACTCAGCAAGACCCTGTCTCAAAATAAATGTTAAAAAAGGGCTGAGGATGATGCTCGTGGTTAAGTACCCCTGAGTTCAATCCCTGGTACCAAAATCATCGTCATCATCATCATCATCGTCGTCGTCGTCATCAGCTAAGCATGAAATCCCAGCATGCTGCAGTTACATGCTTGTCCCAAGTCTTGCTCCCCACTCTCCTAAGCCAAGTCACCTTCCTCCTGTTTCTTCAGAGCTGGGATCGCCAGCCCGGCCCTTTAGCAGGTGGGCAGCAGCCTCTCTGTTATCCACGCTGAGCTGAGAGGAGAAGAGGACACCCCTGGTCCAGGAGGACCAGGTTTCCAAGGGCCCGGGCACCACCAGCCCCAGTCCTGTGTGTAGTAATTCCCTCCCCACCAGCTGTGGGCAGCTGGCATTTATGAACCCTCTGCCAGGCATTCCTCTCCCCAGCTCCGGCAGCCTGCTGACACCTCACCTGGTTTCCAGATGGGAAGAGGGAAAGGAGCCCCAGGCTAAGCGCGCAGAGGGCAGCCAGGCTGGAGGCGCCATGCCACCCCTCTGCTATAGCCTCAGCCCGGGTGCCTTCCTCCCAGGAGGGCTGCAGACAGCAGCACACACCAAGTGTAGCCCAGGGTGGTCACACTTCCAAAAAGCGCATAGAACTTGAGAACCCGATGAGGCCAAGTCTGCGAGATTCTGCAGTAGAACTGACCACGCTGGAAGGACGGGCACAGAGCAGGGATGAAGCAGAAGCCACTTCAGGCCCTGGCAAGGGACCAGGCCCCTGCTGGGTCCTCAGAACCTGCCGCCCCCACTCACCACCCTGGGCGCTGGGATCTCGGCTCTCAACCGCAGGACCAGGCAGGCTGTGTGCTCACACCTCCCGTCCCTGGCTCTGAAGTTACTCAGAAGGAACCCACATCGCTTCAGCAAAGCTTCTTGAACCTCCACATTTCAGCTTTTATTTAAAAAATGCTTTAATTGCTTGTGCCATGAGGTCAGGCTCTGCAGGGCCTTAGGTTTGTGAAAGTGAAACAGAAGGCACGACAGTTAATTCACGCTATAGTTACGACAGAGGGGAGTGGCTTTCACTCTGCTTTAATTTATATTTTTTTATTTATGTTTTTGCAGCAAGAATCTTTTCAGGTTTGCTCTCTGAATAAGTATCTAGTGTCCTGAAATTAATGCCAGTTTCCTTTAGGAAATTTTATTTACTTATCAAAATAACTTGTTCAGGAAATGGAGGCTGAATCCCGCAAGGACAAGAGAAGAGTTTACACCCTCCCTTAGGGGGCTTCCTGGGAAGGACTGCAGGCTCGAGCCACATCCTTGCAGCTTATTGGTTAGACCAAGACCTAGGATTTCTTGTTTCAAAATATCTTAAAGCTTAATTGTGATTAACATTAAGAGAAACCTGCCTTCTGACTTGGGTCGTCCCTTTCCCTGAAACTCTGCTGGGGTGGAAGGACACCTTCCCACAGGACCGCTCCTGGCCTAGGTGTTGCACAGTTCAATGTTCCAAGACAGCTTTGCTGATGGTGAGCATTTATAACTGGTGGGCCGGGGGCTCAGGTGGGCTTTGAACTCATGCAGCTGAGGATCACATCGAGGCAGTGGTCAGCTACAGGACTGGGGCTGCACACCGGGGTGCAGGAGCTTCTCTCCAGTAGTGTGAAATCCCACCACGGTACTCACTGTTCCACAGGCATCCAGAACAGCAGACTGAGCCCGTGACCCCTCCCTATGTATCCCTTAGGTTTAGAAACAACATTCCAAGCAAAATCTGAATGGACTTGGAGTAATTAACCACCGGAAGCTTTCTTTATTTCTCATAATCTGCGGGAAGAATCGTGAAGTGACCAAGTCGTCCTCAAGCGGAAGCCATGTTGCTCAGCCCTGTCCTGGTTCGCGCAGTCCTTTGGGAACAACCACAGCTCTGACATCGCGCCAAGCCCCTCCCTCTGATCTGCCCACTGAAGTTCTCACTTGTGTTGGGGGTTCGCTCAGGTCGGAAGGCACAGTAGGTATCCAGTTTCATGATTCTGTTATTGTGGACTATTTTTTGTTAATCAAATGTTTCTGTGTCACCAACGAAAGCAGGTTTGCGCCTATCCACCCGCAGGTACGGGAGGCTGTGCCCAACTTCCCAGCCGGGATGGGGATGGACGCGCGGGCTGAGGGCTGGCACCTCCCACCCACTGGTTCAGGAGATGGAGCTGGGATAGCTCCATTCATTTTCTGGCTTGCTGACCACAGCTTCTAGACTGTCGCACTTCTGGTGCTTTCTCTCTCCCTCCACAGCGATGCTGATCTGGCCTCCAGGCTGGCGCTCCAGTGCACTGTGCCTGGCCTCTGAGAACCAGGCCTCAGGGTGTGCAGCTCATCTCTTGAGGCAGCACAATAGACTTTTTTTTTTGCACAGGAAATTAAAATGCAGATTTTTAAACTTCCCTTTCTTACACTAGGAGCAAATCAGGATTGTCTTAAATATGTATAATTCACATTCCATGTCTTACCAGTGTGTGAGTTTAGGAAAAGTGAACCTGAGGAGCCGGGTTCTTCCTCCCTCTTTTGGAGACTAAGTACCATGGCAGGAGCAGCAGATGTGGTGGGCTGCACTCGGGAGAGCTGCGCTTCAGATCGACTCCTCGTCAACTCAAAATGTGTCTCCCAGCTTCCTCTCACAGGGCAGATGGGAATTCTCACAGTTCATTTGCCAATGCCAGTCCCTCAGATCTTAGGATCTTCCATTCCGAGATTTCCCCTTAGACAGCGCTGGGGATGCCGTGTCAGCTGACTGCCGGGCAAGCTCTGTTGCCGATGAGCACGCACAGCCCACCATGGAACCCGGGGAGCATCCTCAAGAACATGCCAGGCCGTGGCCCTGCTCTAGGGGAGATGGCTCTGCACCCCAGGAGTCGGGTGGTCCACCAGCCGGCAAGGGTGCCTGTCCTGCATTAGGAGGACCACACCCCTGGCCTTGCCCCTCTTGGGCCAGTCAGCCTGCCAGCCCTGGGAGTTCAGCTGCCTGCCGTGCACTCCCTGGACGTAGGTGGAGACGCACAGCACCCCTGCAGTCGTCTGGACCCCACAGCAGCAGGAGAACACAGAATCTCTTGGTTATGCTTGGAAAAGACGGAGCCCAGGCCGGAGTCCCTGACGTCCGCGCGCTCTCTGGAACACGCCCCTGCATGAGAACACGACCAGCGTTGACCTCGTGTGGGCCGTCTGGTGGCCTGTCAGTCACAGCAACAGACAAACAGCTCAAGTACAATAAAGTCCAGGCTCCAGCCTTGGTCAGTATAACTGTGTGGGGGTGGGTATGGGGGCTGAGCCCAGGGTCTCCTGTGTGCTAGGCTAGGGTCCTACCCCTGGGCCGCACCCCCAAGCCCTTCTCTGAATTTTATTTTGAGACAGGAACTCACTAAATTGCCCAGGCTGGCCTTGAACTTGCCTTCCTCCTTCCCCGCCCTCCAGGCAGCTGGGCCACAGGTGTGAAGCACCCTGCCTGGCTGTGATGCTTTCAGGGCGTCACATGCCCGAGGATCTATCACAGGTTTTCAAAAGAATGCAATGGATTAAAAGAAAAAAAAGCACTTAAAAGGATGCAGATATATGTTATCTCATGTTTTAAGAAGCTGATTATTTGCCTATTCAACTTAGAATCGCAGGCATTTTGGATTAAGCACATGCAACAAAGACGAGACACGATATTTAAATTGCATTATTTGTTATAAACCTCTGTAAGAGCTGTTTGAAGTCAGACAATTAATTCAATGCAAACTCTAAGTTCTGTTAACTTTAAGGACATATTTTTTACTTTAAAGTCAAGCTTATATTAAGTAGTATGACACTTTATGTTGCTTATTAAACATGATTGTTTTCAGAATTCCAGAATGTCTTCAAATGTCACGGAGTTGACGATCATCCTATCAGAAGTCCTAGCGTAAACACTCAGGGTTTTCTGAAAACTACACAGACAGTGCGGTTGGAGACCAGGCACAGCTCTGTGAAGCCGGCCAACTCTCGGGGCTGTTCCACAGACTGGAGCGCTGAGGGACTGGCCTTGTCTCTGGTCACAGATCTGTGGTGGCAGAACAGAAAGCCACTCATGCCAGCTCTGCTTCAGACTCTGGATGATAATGCTAAGGTCGTTCTAGCCTGTCTGGCAAAACTTGTTTGTATAGTTTGAAATCTGGTATTAATAGTATATTCTTTCTTGTTTTATTTCATTCAGTTCAAAATCCAAAATCTAATTATGGAAACAGCAGCAGGATCTGCAGTCACTGCATGCCCAGTCGTTCCAATGGCTTCTCTTCCCCCTGCTGTCCAGCCGTGCACCCACCTCTAGGCTGCCTGGACAGAGGAAGTTCTGCCTCACATGGGCCATGAGGAAAATCAGGTCCAGGCATCTCAAGAAGGGCAGCCTGTTGGGGCAAAGCACTCAGTTGCGGCACATGGGGCAGTGGACAGGGGCAGGGTCTGGGACTTGCTTAAGGGCATTAACCAATGGTGGTAAGAGGATGGCACGACAGTCACGGCAGGCTGTGCCCTGGCATCTGCATCCTTGCTGGGCACACACCCCCCCAATCCACAGTGCCTATAGTGGGCTCAAAGGTTCAGAGCAGACTTCAGATTCATATTGATTAATGATTCTAAGGATTCAACAGCAATACCCATGACTAAATTGAGATTTATTTTACTTAAATTTTGCATCACAATAAATGTCTTTTCATGAAAATAATCTAAAGCAAACATTTCACAAGTGATAACAATGAAATTTTACTTCTTATGGGTAGGTATAGAGCTATTGTTTCAGCACTTAAAATACGAGACTTGATAAAATCAAAACACTTTTCTATATACGAGTGTGAGAATTTAAGAATTTATTAAAATAAATTAAAATTTAAAATGATAATTTTACAGCTCAACCTGGCATAATGTGCACTTAAGCCAGACTAGATACAGCATG
This sequence comes from Geosciurus inauris, assembly GCA_004024805.1. Classification (NCBI taxonomy): domain Eukaryota; kingdom Metazoa; phylum Chordata; class Mammalia; order Rodentia; family Sciuridae; genus Geosciurus; species Geosciurus inauris. The sequence continues at coordinate 34,203 of PVHX01012652.1, forward strand.
TGTGATCATTTGCATACTTATAGATGTAAAATGCTTCCATTTAATTAGAACAGCTTCAATCTCTTAACAATTGATACTTGCCATATTCTGCAAGATATCCATCCATTATGGCGAAAAAAGAAAGAAAGAAAGAAAACTCTTACATTTTAATGGCAGCTATAGCTTTTGCATTATTTTTAGTTCAAACCTCTTAATTAAAATGAAAATAAAACAGAGTTTACCTGTATTACTGTTTCAGAAGGTAACGGACATATTTCTGGTTGAAATCTATTTCCATAATGAGGAGGCTTGGTGAGATTATTTATCACAGATGTATTTAGACATCTGATTTATTTCAGTTTTCTCTGTATTTGTGAGTCCCCTGAAACTGGATACCTCTTGAGGTGAGCTGTGCTGTGGTTTGAACCCTGACCCTGATGCAGCCGGGTGCTAAGTGGTGACTGCTCGTGACAAGAGCTAAGCCTCTCGGCCAGTGGTCGGCCTGTGTCAGGCATCCCACATTGACCACACCAGGAAGAACCGTTTTTAAATTTCAGTGTGGAAAGCATCCCTGTTCACTTCTAGCAAAAGGCAGGGCTTGTGTGGCTTTATCCACTGACATGAATGCACGGGAACACGGGTGTGGACACACACGTTCGTGCCACCAGCGACCTCCATGCACTTGCAGGCTCATCTAAAAGAGACGCAGAACACAAAGGGCAGTGTGAAAACCAGAGCAAGTAGGCCGGCCGGCCTCCCTGCTCGCCAGACGCAGCCCCCGTCTTTCTCCCATGGACCCCGGGTCTTCCCACCGGTGCCAGCCCTGGGACAGACCACTCACCACAGCCTGCGCAGCTCCTGATTTCTTCTCACTGCGTTTCTGCTCAGTTTTGTTTCCTGTTTTGTGAAAATCTACCTATGATTCATCAGAGCTGGCACAAAACCACTTTTCTGAGACTAACCCAATCACAACCTCAAAAATGGATGTTTGTTATTAAAATCTTTAAATAAACCTGGAAGGCATGTTCTTGGGAGGTATCGGGGCCATTCCTTCAGGCATTTCTCATCTCTTGAGGGGGGCTACTAACCCAATGCCAGGCCTTGGGCACACATTGGACACAGCACCTGGGGCCTGGGCAGAGGGAGACCTCGGTTACCTGGGGAGGGGCACGCTCCACACTGTGAGAAGTGGTCAGGTTGTGCGGTCCTCAGGTGCTAAGAGACTCTGATCACATATGATTCAGTGCAGGTTTAATTAAATGCATGCTGCAGCATCTCCTTTAAAACTGGTAGTTTATGTAATAAATATTAACCACCTCAGGCTCAGCAACGTGCTAATTGCGCAGACAGGTGTGCTGACATGGACTGCTTTCACTAAATTTGGCGCGACAAATTGCTTTTCTGAAAACCGTATTTTAACAATGTAATGGCAGCCGATCCCACAGGTCAGGACCAGGTTCCTGTTGACCTCATGGCTGTGCCCTGGCGGGTGCAAGCTCATTAACACCGCACACGCTCTGCCAGTCCCACCGCCGGTGAGGAAGCGCTGCACCCACATCAGGGCCAAATCTAAGACGCAATTTGAACTTTGTGCTGGGCCGTCGGTGTGGTCGCTGTCCCTACACTAATGTGACACAAACTTACTTTCCCGGCTGACAGGAAGTGACAAGCAATTAGCTTGGGTTCCTGGTTGCAGAGGTCCATCCAGGGGAAGGCTCCTGAAACTCCAGACGCTGCAGCGACGGCCTGGGCATTGGTACCCCACCAGGAGACCACTGCACAGCAGGGTTTCTGACTCCTGAGCCAGTCACCTCCTCCCAGGAGCTCCAGGGAGGCCCGGGGTCTGCTGCCAAGCCAGGTCTTCGGAGCTGGTCTATGGACCATGAGTTAGAGACAGCACTGGGAAGGCAGAGCAGACCGTTAAAGCAGCCAGTGAGGAAACCATCTGTAGCGCTCACGTCTGTCTTTTCAGTGAAGATATAAAACAAGAATCCATCCCTTCAGCTCTGTCGAGAAGACTGACTGGGAAGCTCTTCTTTTCCGTAAATTGCTTCCTATTAAAAACAGCAACAGTGACATCCAGTGTCTAGGGAAATAATTGGCAGGCTGTCCCCGGGGACCACGAGGGACCCTGATGCCTTTACATGGAGATGTCTTTGCACATGTGATGGGCACACACACCAGGAAATGAGCCCAGTGCTCAGTCAGCCTCCCTCCCGTGGAAGCCTTGAGGTTCTCCTCCTCGCAGGGCCTGCCGATGCACGTGCTTGGTGACACTCACCTGAACAAACCTCTCCAGTCCCCAGATGTGGCCTGGGGTCTTACCACCAGTTTATTAAGAGCCCTGTTGAGCTGAGTGGCCGCTGGGCTTCCCTGGTGGCCTCATGGCTGTCTTCCGAGCAGAGGCCAGGCCTCTCACTGCGCGGGGTGACGAGACGAGTTGGCTGGACGCAGTTCATCCCACTGTCTCGGATTCCCTTTCACCTGTCAACGCGGAGCTGCATCATCACCCAGAGCTTAGAGAATCCGTCTGGAATGAAAAGGAACAGGAGTTTCTTACTCTTTCTTATCAATGTGGATTTTTTGGATTTGATTCTCTGATGTGTGAATTTTCTGAACTCACATATTACTTCCAGAGGAGCTTTGCTTATTGGCTAGTTTATTTTATTTCTTGGTAATGTCTACCCAGACGATTCTGCCACTTGCCAACAAGAGGTTTCATTTCTTCCTCTCCATTCTCTGTGTCCCTTCCTTTCCTGGCCCTGTGGCTCTGGAGTGCTCATGACCGTGCTGTTCAACAGTGCAGAGCGACATGCCCACACGGCTCAGGCTTTGGGAACAAGCATTCGCGTGTCTGTCATTACTGTGACCTGCTATCATGGTTTTGGAGGCGTCCTTCACCAAGTGAGAAAGTTCCCCTGTTTCCAGTTTCCTGACTTAATCTTAATTATATTAAAGGATAACAAAGCTCTCTCAAAAATTAATATCAACATAATATTATATGATCTTTCTATCTTTTTGATATAATAAATCATATTATTTAATTGTCAAATATGCAACTAGTCTTGTATCCCTGGAAATGTCACATGAGATTGTTGAATGGTTCCTTTTATATATTGTTGAATTCTATTTGCTAATTGTTTTTGAAGATTTTGTTTGTATATTGATGTGAATATCAGTCTGTGGTTTTCTTTTTTGTACTTTTTTTGTACTATCTTTTGACTGATCATGGCATTAGATTGAAACCAGTCTCATAAAATTAATTTAGAGCTCTTCTATTCTATAGTTTTTAAAAATTTGGATGCAAAGTCATGGTAAATTTTTTAAATGTCTGATATAATTCTCCAGTGCAACTGTCTGCATCAGTGATGATTTGGCAGGGAGTTTTTCTTTTTAATCATGAATTTAATTTTTTTAAGTTGTTATAAAATTTTTAAAATTATCTAGTTTAACTTCATGAGCTATAATAGGTTTGCTTTTAAAGAATTGGTTCATTTTATCTCATCTGTCAAGTATCTGTACATAAAATTTTTTGCAAGTTTCTCTTATTTTTTCATGCTTGCAGGATCTGTACCCTCTTTTACTTCTTATTTTGAATCTTTTGTCAAAAATATAAATATGTTGGAAGAGACAAATTGTTTTATTTCATTGATTTGTCTATCTTTTCTGATTTTATTGTTATCATTTTTTAATCTTCATTATTTTCTTCTAATTTTCTTATTCATAATTATATGAAGTATATTATTGATTTGAAAGTTTAATATTTTCTGACATATGCATTTACTACTATAATTTTCCCTCTGAACATGGCTTTAGCTGCATCCCATTATTTTTTATATGTTGTATTTTTATTTTCATTCAGTTCAATATAGTTTTACTTACCTTTGTGAACTGCTCTTGACCAACAGATTAATTCATTACTCAAATCATTTTTTTAAGAGTGTGGAGATTTTTCTGTTAATATTTCCAGTTTTGATTTTTTTCTTTAATTCTAATGTAAGACCAATTTTTTTTTGGTCAAAGAACATACTCTATATGGTTTTAATTGTTTGACATTTTCTTAGGTTTGTTTTATGATCCAGGATTTTGATCTTGAAATTTATTCTTTCAGCACTGGAAAAGGAAGTGTATTAGCTCTTGGGTCCAGGTGTGGGGAGCAGTGGTGGTCAATCACATCCTTCCGTAGGCTGCCAATGCTATTGAGTTCTTGTGCCTTTCTTTCTTTAGATGTGCTTTCAGTTGGTGACAGATCAAAGTTGCGTTTCCGACCACCACTATGGATTCTCTTATTTCTTCTTTCAGTTTTCTTACTGCCCTCCACAGTGTTTTGCAGTTTTATTGCTTGCTTATGCCTTCAGGATCACTAGGCTTTCTATGGTGCTTTAATTACTTTATTCTTATGGAATTTGCCCCTCCCTTCTGCTCATTCCCCTACTCATTCTCGCCCCTACTCACCCCTACTCTTTTGTCTGATGCCTGCTTATCCATTGTATAAACCATACTTCTGTTCTCCTTAATCAACATTTCTATGGAATCTTTTCCCTTGCTTCTTACTTTCAAGCCACCTTTTCCACTGTATTTGAACATAGGTTCTTATAGCCACGTGTCGCTGAGCCAGTCTGTTCGTCTGCTCTATAATCTGTCTTTTAATTGGCTCAGTTAGACAATTGCAATAATAATGCAACTATTGATTTTAGAGATGTAATCAATAATGCATGCATTGGAGTGCGAGCTCATTTTGTGTCTTGTTTGCTCTCGGCCATGTGTTGTATCTTTTCATGGGTTTCTCATGCCGCCCCCCTGGAGATGTCTTGAACGCACTCTCCTACTGTGTGTTTGTGTGTGGTATCTCTGAGAAGACGTCTCTGCATGTTCCTTAGAGATTGCTCCAGGAGTACATTACACATGCATAACCTCACAATCTGCCTGTTCTGTTTAGAGGACTTTTACTCAGTGCTTTAGGGAGAGTCCTCTGTAAACAAGCTCTGAGTCTCATCTCATCTGAAAGTGTCTTAGCTTTCCCTTAATTTCTAAAGAATATTTTCCTGGAATAGTATCTAGATTGAAGTCTTTTCTGGTAGTACTTGCAAAATACTGTTCAGGGCTGGGGTGGAGCTGATGGTGGAGCACTTGCTCAGCATGTACAGGCCCTGGGTTCAATTTCTAGCCCTGGAGAAAACAGAACAAAACAGGCTCCTTCCTACTGGCCTCTCTGGTTTCTGAGAGAGAAAAATCTGTCACTCAGATGATTGTTGCTGTGCAGGTCAGAAGTCATCTCTGTCTCTTTCCTTAGCTTTATAGTTTCAATGCCACGATACTATAAGCAATTATGACTGTAGATTTGGAAAGTAAATTGATAATTTACTTGAAAATAAACATTTGTCCAAACTAATACAAGATGAAATAGAAAAATCTGCATAATTCTATAAAAACTGAATTAATAAATACAAAATCTTTGCACAAAAGACCTTGTCCATATGACTGTACTGGTATATTTTATCCAAAGAAGTATGTGTGTGAAGTACTAATGGTGTTTATCTAAAATCTTCAGGAATTATTCTGAATTTTCCAGAATCCTTTACCCCCTAGTTAATTTTATGAGAACAGGAGGGTCCTGCTACAAAAAAAAATTGGGCAATATTTTGAAAGAAAAGAAGACTCACAGCATAAGAGCAGTAATTCTTGGGGAACCATTAGAAATGGAATGCCGCTGTCTGCCAAAGGACAGGCCAAGGGCAGAGGGGTGACCCGGCTCACTTTGCCTGCAGGGTTAACCAAGATCACTCACCATTGTAGCAGACTTGGGAGGAAGCAAGCCCATCATCATGTCCAGACAGAGCACACAATTCTAGAAAAATCCAGTACCCAGTGGTGACAAGCTATCTAAGCTGTTCAGCGAGTGAATGGCAGGGTCACCACCGCAGCTCAGCTCACGCTGGGCCTGGAGAGCCTGGTGGCAGTGCTGGTGAGGCACCAGCAGCAGGGTGTGAGGGCTCAGACGCTACCCAGACATGGGTCTCATACCACGTGTAGCTACCTGGCAGAAAACCCAAACCCAAAACTTGAAGGATGGTTTCTACTGAACAAGAGCAGCTTCCTGCCCTAGTGTGTGAGTGACAGGCGACCAAGTCCAACATGGCACCAGGAACTGCCTTCGTCCTAGGCTGGCAGGGGACACATGGACCTCCTACCATCTTGCCTCTTTTCCCATTCTACAGTCAGAGCTGCCCAGAGCTGTCCAGTCCCACTGTCCTAGTTGGGCTGTTCCATGGTTTGTGCCCTCACAATTTGGAAGAATAATTATTTGTAAGAAGTCAGTTCTTTACACCTTGGTCAGCAACGTCCACGACCCCTAGAGGGTCTGGGAGGAGGCGTGGCAACACGAGGGTCTGGAACCGCCATCAGGACAACAAGAGTGAAGCCGCAGGCCTCTGACCACTGCAGGGGCCCACCGTGCGCTACCGCTGTTCGAGAAGACTCGCAAATTGGTGGGACAAGGGGACACAGAGCCACCTCGGTCTGCCCAGCTGCTGATGGGTGACTCACATTCCAAGGTGATTCGTGAGAATGCGGCAGTGTTGTAGCCAGAGGGAGGTGCCTGTGTGGACTAAGGGATGAAGGAACACCACCTTGCTCTGTATGCAAAGATTATTTGAGATGGATCAGGAGCTGAACATATCAGAACACCAAAGCATTAACAAAGCATAGCAATTCTGGTAAAGGGGAGTGGGGACAAAAGCACTTAGAGAAAACACACATCAAAGGGGTCAATTTATTTTCACTGAAATTAAACAATTCTGCTGTCAACCATCAGGAAAGAAATAGTCAAGTCACAGACGCAGGAAGGAAAACAAAAATCAAAAACACCTGCCGTGTATTTATCTGACCAAGAATGAAATCTAGAGTAGCTAAAGAAAAAAGCTCCTCGACTCTTATAAGACAATGATGAAAGAAAACCCAAGAGGAAAAAAATGGAGAGATTGCCTGAAAACAGCTTCCCAGGAAGAGGTGCACACACCTCGTAAGTGACGGGAGCCGGTGGGTGCAGGCGGCAACCTCTGGACCTTCTGTGGTGGCTGAGCCGAGACGCGGGCAGCGCTGACGTCCATCAGGTGGTGTGGCGAGCAGCTCCCCCTCTGCTGGTGTGGGTGGTGAACCGAGTGGAGGACAGACTACATCTGACCCATGACCGTGAAGCCCCACTACGGTGGCCATTCAGAAGTAGCGCCTGCGTCTGCAGCGGACACGCGACTGTGAGTGTGGGCAGCAGCCCGTCCACCACAGCTTCACGCTGGGGACGACCTGCGGGCTCGTCAGAGGAGACGTCAGTGGGCAAGTCGTGGTATTTCCACACAGCATGACACGTCTGAAGTCACGTGAGAGGTTCAAACGCAGCATGTCAAGCAAAGGATCCAGGCAGAGCAGGCCCAGCACAGACGTCCACCCCGTGGACGCTACCTGAGCAGAGGCAGGTGTGGGTGAGGTCTGACGGCAGGCCTTCCTGGAGGGAGCCTGGAAGGGAAGGGGAGGTGGGAACCTGTTGACGTTGCAGGCTCTGTGTCTCGTTTTGTATGGATGCCTAGTTTTCAAAACTCACCAAATGGGATATTCATCAGTTCTGGGTCTCCTACTGCACATAAGTCATCCCCAAAAGCAATAGATGAAAATCTAAAGACCACAAGCATCTCCTGCCCCACTGAGTTTGCACTTCCACAGTGGCCCAGGGAGGCTCAGCTGGAACCCACCCCCAGCAGCTGCTCCAGCAGGTGACGCCAGGGGTTCCCTGTCCTTTGGATCCCACGCGCAGATGCCCCCCCATCCCGGGCATGCTCGCCAGCTATCCCCGTCACGGCCACACACACCCTTCCTCTGCAGAGCTCCTGGACTGGTTTCATCACCTGTCTCCTCAAAACACAACAAAATCTATCAAAATGCTCACAGTGAGCAGAAGTCATGGGCTGACAGTCCAAGAACCATGCACACCTCATTGTAGTCCTCGCACACCTCTTCGTCATCTGTTTTGCCTGAGGAAAGTGACTCACCGCTTTAAATCTCATCTTTTTCATCTATAATAAATAAGGACAGTAACAGCTCAGGCCTCGAAGTTTCTCCCTGGATTTATAGGTGTTGTTGAGTCTTACAGAATGGTAGAGCTGAACCAGGGTTTGCACATGGGGACTTTGGGCTGGACCTGGAGGTATATGGTTCTCTGGGCTGGGGAGGCGGCCTGGCACAGAGAGGGAGGCAGGGATGCTGCAGACATTCTACAGGACAGCTGAACTGCTAAAAGGTTAGTTTTACATTTCCCAATGCCCTTTAAGACGAAAACTGTTGCATTCCAGAGTTTAAGTTTAAATGTCTATTAACCTGCAGGTCAACAACTTGTAGCGCTTGACCCTTCATCTCATATGCACAGAGAGCTGGGTCGTTAAGAGGTAGAACTTGATGCTGGTTTCTGGGCTGTCCCTCCCTTGTGTGGCTATCTGCCCCCTTGCTGTTTCTCAAGCAAATTCTTCAGTCCCTATAAATGTGATCTATGTTCTAATAGATGTTAAATTATCACACCATTCGGAACTACTGTTCTGCTCATTTTTAAAATCCAATAGTCACCTGTAGCACACATTTAAAAAAGTATCACCCTTTTCAATGTTTTAGTAGCTAGAGGTTGACTGGTTACCTGATGTATATCAGTCTTCAAAAACCAGGATAGGTGAGCTTGCATTTTTGAAATTTTATATACAAGTACTTTATTTTCAATGACCAAATGTTAAATTGTTTAAAGATTTTCCAAAATTTTAGTTTTACCATTTCATTTTCCAGATAATTAAAAAAAAATCACATATCAATATCAAGAATTATTACCTAGTCAAAAATAGTTTAGAAATTCACTAAATGGATTTTTTTTTTGGTACTGGGGATTGAACTCAGGGGTCCTCGACCACTGAGCCACATCCCCAGCCCTATTTTGTGTTTTATGTAGAGACAGGGTCTCACTGAGTTGCTTAGTGCCTTGCCATTGCTGAGGCTGGCTTTGAACTCGCGATTCTCCTGTCTCAGCCTCCCTAAGTGCTGGGATTACAGGCTTGAGCCACCATGCCTGGCTACTAAATGGATTTTTTAAAAAACAAAAACAAAAGTTAAAAGATTTAAATGAAAATTACCAAATCTAAAAATGCTTGCAAACATTTATCCCAAGTGTTTTGAGGTTTCCCTCAGAGAGCTTATTTGTTTGCTCAGGAAACACTTTGCTCTTATGGATAATGCAAAATTAACTTCTAAGTGATCATTAACAATTATGATTAGACCCCAAATAAATGCTATAATTAAATTTGATTATGAGATGCATTTGCAACATTTATCTCAAGTTTAATTAATAGAGTTGTTCAGTTGAAGGTCTTTTGTCTCGCTTTGGAAGCTCGTTCAGTTGAAGGTCTTTTGTCTTGCTTTGGAAGCTCGCTGACTTGTGGCAAAATCCCACACAGAGCTAGGATAGCCTTGTACAGAAAGGGATTCCCTCGTGCTCCTCATTAGCTGGCGGATCCTCCTCAAGGGAGAACTTGCATGCAGAGCAGGTAAACAGCTCCCCAAGATCATTATGAAATATGGATATGTCTTTTAATTTTCTGCTTGATCATTATCATCTCAGGGTCTCCCCCTTGAGTTCTGCCTACAGCTGAGCCCTGTGCAGACCTGGAAGTTCCGCTTGTCCACCTGCTGCTGTCTCTTGTGCTGCCACCAGGTGGCGGTGTTTGGCGGCTTATCTTGCTGGGGGCTTGGCGACCTCCCTAGTGCTCCTGCTAATCTGGCTCCCAAGGTGACCGTCCCACTCCTCCCCCTAAGCTTGGCCAAGTGCGCAACCATTCGGGGTCAAACGTCCACAGACGTCTTCAATTGGCTCTTTAATTTCCTAGTGCTGGTCCGGAACTTGACCCAACTTCATCCACCTGAGAGTCCCAGGGAACCGCTCCCTCCGGCCCGTCACGGATACGCCAGGCCAGGGAGGTTTTTCTTTTAAACCATCAAAATGTAAAAAGCGTATTTTTCTCCCTCTCCAAAAACAATCAGGTGACACCGAGTCTTCCAAGGGATGTTTGGAAGGCTTGTGCCTGAGGAAGACCACGTCCCGAGACTCTGGAGCTCGAGGGCTGGCCTGGGGAGAAACTGAGTTCCCCAGTCAAGGTGAGCGTCCCCCAAAGCACTGTACCTTCGGAGCCACAGTCCTGCAGGGAAGGAGCACAGCGCGGCGGCAGAGGGAAGGTCCCTTCTGGGGGGAAGGAGGAAGGCGTAATGTGCTGAGTGGGGACCGGCCGTGTCATTCAGAGTGCGCTAGGGGACAGGGCAGTGGCCACCATGATGCCCTTGGCATGGACTGGAAGGCAGACAGGGTGGGGAGGCTCCACGGAGGCTGTGGCTGGACTGCAGAGCACGAGAAGGCCTCCTCTGGGACTGGCTGGGGCACACACTGGGCCTACCCAGGTCCCAGGCTGGAAATGGTGACAAACACAGCCAGGTTTTTGGGGTGATTGTGCACTGAGCCCAGGTCCAGGAGCTCGTCCCACAGAGAAGCCATGTCTGAGGGACACATGGGGGAGAGGGAAAGGCTTCACTCAGAGGCCAGGATGGAGGAGAGAGCTTCGCCCAGGGTCAGCTTCCCAGCTCGGGGTGCTGAGGGGCAGCAGAGTGGGACTCACAAGGGAGAGGGGCTGGCTGGTCAGGGGAGGGACATGCAGACACTGCCTGGGACATGGGATCTCTTCCAGGTTCTCAGGTCACCTCTCCTGTTCTCCTGTTCTGGTGGCACCAGTCACGGTGGCTGGTGGGTGTCTCTGACCTTCAAGGGGGAGGCAGGCTAAACAAGTCAGGGTCAAGGTCATCCTTCTGTATTGTAGTTCTGTACAAAATATTTCTCAAATGATCCTGGTGTCCATCTGCAGAGCTGAGCAGAACCTGACCTGAGGTTAAGGCAGCAGACAGACAGGATGTGGAGGCAGGGAGGCTGAGCCTCCTCATCCCCATCCAGTCACCCAGGGGAAACCTGCAGGACCAAGGAAAAGCTGACCTTCAGTGGAGCTGACTCTCAGGGGTACTGACCCTCAGTGATGCCAACTCTCAGGGGTACTGATCCTCGGGGGTGCTGACTCAGTGGTACTGACCTTCAGTGATAACGACCCTTAGTGGTGCTGACCCTCAGTGGTACTGACCTTCAGCGGTGCCAACCCTCAGGGGTACTAATCCTCGGGGGTGCTGACTCTCAGTGGTGTTGGCCCTCAGTGGTACTGACCCTCAGTGGTGCTGACCCTCAGTGGTACTGACCTTCAGTGGTGCCAACCCTCAGTGGTACTGACCCTCAGTGGTGCCAACCCTCAGGAGTACTGATCCTCGGGGGTGCTGACTCAGCGGTACTGACCCTCAGTGGTGCTGGCCCTCAGGGGTACTGACCCTCCGTGGTGCCAACCCTCAGGGGTGCTGGCCTTCAGTGGTGCCAACCCTCAGTGGTACTGACCCTCAGTGGTGCCAACCCTCAGTGGTACTGACCCTCAGTGGTGCCAACCCTCAGGGGTACTGACCCTCAGTGGTGCTGGCCCTCAGGGGTACTGACCCTCAGTGGTGCCAATCCTCAGGGGTACTGATCCTCGGGAGTGCTGACTCAGCGGTACTGACCTTCAGTGACAATGACCCTCAGTGGTGCTGACCACCAGCCCTGTGACTGCGGTGAGGAGCTTGGGATCAGCGTCTCTGGCCTCACTCTGGCCTCTTGCAGCAACTGTATCTGCCAGAGTGAATGTTTCTTCCTACTTTCAAAAATAGCCTATTGAATTTCATCTTCTCTGCTGCCTTTCAGGCTGAGTCTCCCTCTACCTGTCCCCAAAGTGTCATTGCTGCTGGTCCCCAGTGGACCCCACCCCTGTGGCCTTTCTCCTGGTGAAGATTCTCCTGGTGTCCCCTCCTGGACAGGTGCCTTCCTCCTGATTGCTCCTAGACAGGCCAACCGAGGCTCACAACGAAATCCTTGGGTTCGGGGTTGCTGAGGTCAAGTGGCCATTCCTGGGATACAAATGTCCAGTAACTTCCTGGCTTTGTTTTCAGCCCAGAGCCTAGGAAATCACCTAAGGAAGACGTCCCCATTTCAAGATGGCCTCCTGGACCACGTTGGTGAAAGAAATCAGAGAACTGACCCAGGCTCAGGAACCTGCTTATCACTGTCTGGCCACTTTCACAGGCACTGTTTGTACCAAGGGTGACAAATGCCAGGCCCCAGCTGGCACACACCAGGTCAAGGGGCAGGGTCTGCTCCTGTGAGTTCAGATATGAGCCGGGCTGGGGCTGGGCAGCCGCTGGGGCTCTCCTGAGACTCCTCCCGGGCTCTCTGCCCTGCCCTCCCACTGCCAGCCCTGCCTGCCCAGCTCAGCCCCAGGGAGGGCTGCCAGGCAGCGTAGCCACCAGACTTCGGTCTTTCTTGTGAGTTGAACTGGTGTCCGTTCTCGCAAGGACTCCTTTAGACCATCAGTGATGGAGATGACCAGTCTTTTCACTAGTAAAGACTTCATCAGGACTTACGTGCTCTGCTTACCTGCCGGTCCTTGCCACTACTGAGGAAGCCATCTGGGCCAGTGTCTCTGGGAACACCAGCGCCAATGTGATCCATCCCGAGAGCCACTTGTTCCCAAAGTACCGTCGCCTTTCATCCTCAGGCCTCCAGGGCCACAGGGACTGAGGCCCCCCTGGGCCGCCTGTCTCTCCACAGGGGGTGGAACCTAGTGGAACCTGGCTTCCAGGTCTCAGGGACTTCGAGGGAGTGGTGTGCTGACCGTCCCAGGGCCGTCGGTGACGCAGGCCGACTCCTGCTCACACTGTGGCCCCTGTGACTGAGCAGGTCAGACTCACAGGCCCAGCGCGCCTCAGCTACAGCGGCAACTGTTTTCCAGACACTGCTGCCCACCTCCAGGGTTTTGCTTACGTTACCCCTGAGACATGGCTGGCTGCACCTGCCCTTAGCTATGTCCATTCAAGTTCAAGTTCACTCAGGAAAACTGCTTTCTATGAACCGTTCCCGGCTTCCCGGCTTCTGTAGCCAAAGCTCAGTTCAACAAAGCTCAGTCAACAGACTGGACACCCCGCAACATGCTCAGAGTGGTCAGGCCGCCGAGGTCAAAGGGTGGACCAGAGAAATGACTGTTTCTATGGAACAGAGTCTGAGCAAGGAAAAGTACACGCAGAATAAACATCATCCCCATCTCTGTGAAAGGTAGAACAGGATGCAGCAAGAAGAGGTGGCGGAGAAGACAGCATTGTCCAGAGGGGGAGCCAGGAACCCCAGGAGGAAGTGGGCAGAGCTGGCCGGATGTCAGGGGGAGGAGCGTGCCAGGCAGGAGAGGCCTTGCCAGCTGCGGGTGTGTGGCTGGAGCTGGGCAGGCATGCAAGGGGCCATGTGACCTGTGCTGGAGGCGGGTGGCCTGGGCCCTGCGGTTCCTCCTGAGCCGTGTGAAGGGGTCGCAACTCGACAGGTCGCGATGCACCATCACGGGCTCTAGGCAGAAGTGTGACATCACCCAGTTCCTGCACAAAAACTGACCCTCTGGACAAGGGCATCCTTGCAGCTGGTGGAAAATGGAGAGCACATGTTGGGTGGGCCTTAGGGTGGTGGGCAGTGATGGGAGGAGAGGAAGGACTGGAGACCGGTTGGGAGGAGAAACAAGACGGAGGTGCACCTGCCGCGGCGCAGAGGCAGGCAAGGCCCTGCCAGAGTCTCGGGAGCTCATGCGCCGACATGCCCCTGCGTGGGGCTTGGAGGGCAAAGGAGGAGGTTCATCCGTGCGTGTTTTCTTCTTGCGCTCGCTGTTCTCTGCTGTTTCTGCTTTTGGTTTTTTCTCAGTTTTAATTCTAAGTACGGTGTATTCAAAGACAATAGAGTCCAGTTCTGGACATAAAGGACGTTATGATCTGAAACTGATCCCGTGTCTTCAGAGCTAAGAGGGGATAGAGACAAACAGCTCACTGGCTCCCAGGCAGATTGTGACCTCAGTGGGAAGGAGCTGTGGGCCCTTGAGGGTGACGCGAGCCAGATGGACGGGTCCCTCCCAGCTGCCGAACACAGGCAAGTTCCTGAGGACCTCTGCGCCTGGTTCCCCGTCTTCCAAGTGCAAATAGCAGTGTGGGAAACACTCCGACACCTGCAGAGCAAGACCCCCATACGTGCGGCAAAGCTGACCTTCAGCAGCGCTGACCCTCACTGTCCCAGTGGAGCCAGTGGTGTGAGAACAGGAAGTCTCCGCTGGGGGTTCCTCTTCCTGGAGCATCTGTGAAACTCATGTCAACCAAGACTGCGTCTCCACTGTTCTGATTTCTGTCACTGGTCTTTCTCCCTGAGACCTGGGGTCAGTCTTTATGCCTCTACTTGGAATTGCTCCTTAGTTTGTGTTTCCATTCTTAGGGATACTCTGTATTGTGGTCGGTGACTTCTATGGCAGTTTGTGACACGTTGAGGTCAAACACTACTTCATGTGCCTCTGTTGCCTTAAGGCTCCCCCTTAAGGCAGGGGTGGTTTCCTCACGGATGTGTTCTGGAGACAGACTGGTTAACCCACCAGGAAGAACAACTCTGTGAGCCACCCGCCCCTCTTGAGCAAGTAGTGGAGACTTCTCTGTTTCACCGTACAAGCAGGAGCTCAGCAGGGTTGATGCAGTGTATCTTCCTTTTCACCCAGAGGATGCCAAAATGAAAACCTGACCACAAAGGAATTGTGAGATCTGACAGGGAAGGTTCTAGAAATTCAAGAACATGCTGGTTAGTAACTGGATCGTTAAGTTCAGTGACTGGGGAAAAACCACCATAGATGGCTCTTCTTTACTCTTTCTGTAACTTTAGTGCCTAAAGTCAGCTCCTAGCATGGGATTGGAATTAAACGTGTACCATTAAATCTCACTTTTATAGAAACAGTTGAAGTATTGTTACAAGCAAAGAAAAAAGAGGGGCTCTGGCTGTGTCAGGGCCTGACTCTCGCTTGCTGGTCCTGGTGGAGTCTGCACAGCTGAGTTCTGAGTAGCTGCAGACAGTCCTTTAGAAGGCTTTTCCTGCTTTTCCTATCCAGGTAATGCTACCATTCAAAGTGAGCTTAGAAGGGGTCCCTCCTCTTCAATTGTTTGGAAGAGTTTAAGAATGGGTGTGAGTTCTTTAAATGTTAGAATTCAACAGTAAATTTGTCTGATTTTGAGTTTTTCTTTTTCAGGGTTCATTTCATTTTTTCCCTAATTCTATCTAGTGCTTCCTAATTGGCTTTTCAGAATCTTTACTTCTTTATGAGCCGGCGTCTTGGAGATCGTGTTCTTTTAGGCACTTCTGCCTTTCCCCAGTGTCCAGTCCCTCAGTGGACATTGCTCTCTGTCGACTTTTCTCATGGACCTCTGACCTAAATGAGCAGGTCAAAGGAAAAAAAGAGAGATAAGCCCAACCTAATGCTCCCCAGGCCTTGGCTGGAGCAGATACCTCATCTTCTATCCCTAGGACAAGGCAGGTCACCCTCTAAACCCCAAATAAATAGGATGGGAAAGAGATGCTTCAAGTGAGAGATGCTTCAGAGTCACATGACAAAGGACACAGGAATGCAGATGGGGGAGAACGGCGTGGCCTGGGAAGGTGGCCAAGGAGAGCCTTAGAGACACTTCTTGGACAAGCATACAAACAACCTCTTTCTCATACAACAAAGCAGCAGTGGGGTTGGGAACCATATTGCAGGTAAGATTTTATTTAGGGAAAAACATTTTCAGTTCACTTCAAAGTTCTTGGGCAGTTGGATTTTCTAAGATTCCATGAATTAATGTCAGTCACATTCTTACCAAGAACCATGGATGGCCTCAGAGCCTTCCCTGGTAGATGTCAATACACTAGCTGAGTGGGTACCTCACAGCAGCAGCCACTGTGGAGGCTGAGGAAGGAGGATCAGCTGAAACCAGGAATCAGAGGTCAGCCTGGGCAACATAGTGACACCTGGCCTCCAAATCACCTACTGTGCTCTGCAGCCTGTGACCACACAAGGAGCAGGACCCTCTTCTCTCCCAAGGCCGCTGTGTGTACTGATCCTTTCATCTGTCAATGCAGGAATGCAGGTCTATCTCTGAAACAGTGACATTATTTCCTGAGAAGGAATTCCCAGAAGCTGGTGCTGGATCCCATGGCAGGTTATTTAATTTTCTGAGGAGCAACTAAACTAATTTCCATAAGGGCTGCAGCAATTCATATTCCCAGCATGGATGAACTTCCAGGACTTTATTCTAAGTAAAAAAAAGTCAGACACAGAAAGGCAAACCTGGCATGATCTCACTCGCATGTGTAATCAAAAAAGTTGAATTTACAGAAATAGTAAAGGCAGAGGGAAAGAAATGGGAAGATTTTGATCAAAGGGTATAAATTTGCAGGCACAAGTTGTAAAAGCTCTGGGGAGCTAATATTAATTGTGAAAAACAAAGTTCATGACAATAAATGATACACCTGAAATGTGCTAAGAAAATAGATTTTCTGGCACTGTCCTCAGTGGATGAGGTGTGCTACTTCCATTTTTGTTTTTAATTTTTATCTTGAGGGAGCCTCACTAAGTTGGCAAGGCTGACCTCAATCTTGTGATCCTTCTGCTACAACCTCCTGAGTATCTGGAATTACACGAGTGGGCTACTGTACCCAGCAATAGTTGATTTTATACTTTCTCAAAACAACAATGGAAACTATAAGAGGTAATTGATATGTTAATTAACTTGATATGCTGATCATTTTGCACTGTGTAGATATATCAAATCATTCCATTATACTTCTTGAATATATATAATTATTCTGTATTAAATATTCTTCAGTAAAACTGGGGGGAATGCTACCATGCCAGAGTTTGACAGATACTGGCTCAAGACCCAACAGAGACAGAGCAGGTGTGTGGTCACGTTCAGTGTGGCATGCACATTGTGCAGATGGATGCAAGGTGTACATAATATACATCAGGTCAAGCATCTTAATGGTGTCTGGGTCTTCTGTATCTCACAAAAGTGTGGCCGCTTTTCTATCAGCTATCAAAAGAGCTATGTGGAAATTTTCCACTGGTTGGCTGTATGTATGGTTTTTTGTTTTTCTTTTCTCTCTTTTGTTCAGTCAGTCTGAAAGCAAATGAAAGAGAATACAAAAAGGAGAAAGAAAAAAAAAAAAAAAAAAAAACAGAGACAGACCTCAACAGATCAGCACTGTTTTATGAAGCAGCCAAGGGGCACATTTTCAAGAGGGAAAATGGCAACTGGCTAAAATAAGGATATGAGCTCTATAGGGTTCAGAAGGGCTGAGTCCTAGAAGGAAATGTGTTGGAGAAAAATGTGTTGATTAGTGCTGAAGGGAGACCTTGGGTGCTCAGGGGAACAGTTGTAAATAAGGAAAATTGCAACAAGTTCAGAACCCATAATTCTACCTTTCTCCTTGGGAGTTGTTATTTTCTATATTTATTCCAGAATCTGAAAGAGGAGAATGAATAGCGATATCACTGTCACATATGGTTACCTCCTGATGAAAAAGGGCAAAGTAGGGAGATCTAACCCCCTTCAGAGATTCAGAAGAGAATATGGAGGTGTGGGGTGTCCTGTACTCTTGTGAGATCCTGAGGTTGATTCTGAAGAGGAGGCCGTATGAAAGGAGCCTCAAGGTCATCGTAGGCACTTTTTCCTTTTTGTGGTTTCAGGAACTCAGATTGTGAGCACAGGAGAATGTCTCTGACATGTTCATGGGAAGTAGTTTGAGCTAAATGGGTGACCTTACTAAGAAGCTGTCTCTGTATAAAATTAAGAATACAGGGAAGAAAGGTTATTATGAAAAAGATGAATATTAAGGGAGAGTAACCAGGATTTCCATCATTTTAGGTCCCTAATGAAGACCACCAAGAATCAGCTCATTCTCATCTCCACTGTGACAGGTGGTCCTGGAGCTGTTTAACCTTGTCACGTACCAATCCACGTTGGTTTACATAGAAACACCATTTGTCCTTGAGGAAGAGGCTGAGGCCACTACATTCAGCAGTGAGGACATCTAGGCCCTGATAATTTTGCAGAATGACAGATGGCAGGGAATCCAATTGATTTTGTAAAGTCAGTACTAAGTCAATGCCATGTTGGATGTCTTCAATAACCTGTTCTGATAACCTTTATAGTAATGAATAGAGGTTCCTAATCCTGCTGCTCCTGTGCCAATCCTGGTAGATAGCTCTAGCTCTGTGAGTAAGGAAATAAAATGAAGGGCTCTCTCAGGGCTGGTGTGTGCCATTATCAGGATAGAAAAACTTTGGTTGTTAGGTAAAATATCAGTTTGAGAAGTAAGGGAGACTAAGGTACAGAATAGGCAGACTTTAAATATGAGCCTTGCAAAGAAAAAAAATGCCTCAGAATTTGGGGGGCACCAGGGCTGTGGGGCTAACACAAGTGTACATCTTAAGTTATTTTAAAAGAACTAATGTCTTTTAAATGCCTAGGAATGGCTATACTTTGGTTATGAATGTTGTTTGCTAGGTGTTTAAGACCAAACTGGTCAAAGTGACCTTGTTCCGATCTATTGTTAAGAATTAGCTGAGTTCCCTCATGAGGTCACTCTTGGAAACTTGTGAGCAGTCTCTTAGCTCCTTTAGTGCCATCTGCCAGGATAGGTCAGGAGCTTGTTGATTATGTGACTTCCCTTGGAAGTGTCAGAGATGTCCCTTCTCCAGTGACCCTCCTCTTTGCATCATGTGCACATGGTCAACTGATGCAACTGTTCTCCTGGGTCTCATTGATCTCTCTGATCAGGAGGTCATGTGGTCCAGAGTCCCAAAGTCCTTAGAAAAGTCCCCTTGTTCTCTGGGTTTGAGCTGACTCAGAGGGCAAGAGCCAAATATTGGATATTTTTCTCTCACTTTTTTTTGGCCCTTTTATTTCCTTACCTTTAGTTTCTAAGCTTTGGTCTTAAACATCCAGCAAGCCAGTTTTACTAGTCTTAAGCAGAGTAAAAGTCTTAAGGTAAGAGTACTGGGTTTTAACTTTAATGTCTATAAGTTTATAGTTATTTACCCCTTCTCTTTAATTGGGGTCAGTATTAGTACTAGGAGTTTGCCTTGCATCATCCTGTCTGTCCTGTAGATGATGGTCTGTTATCTCAAATTAACTTAGGTTGTTATATTGGAAGTTTTACTTCTGTAAGGCACTAACAGATTACAGTTAAAGTTTACAAGGAAAATACAAATGTTTTATGTCGTGCTTTGTGTGGGTTTGCTGACAAGTTGGGGCCCCAGGGGACAAAGAGGGGTCCTCAGGAAGGATGAAATGGGGTCCTGGAGAATGAGGTATGGGGTAGTCGGTCACAGAGTCACTTCACCCAGACTTTGAGGGCTGGTAAGACTGCTCTGCCAGAGTGAGATGTAGAACCCATTTATTCCAGGAAGTGTAACAGCTTATGAATGGTCCTCAGACCAATCATGGCCCCAAAGTTACAGACAATGGGGTACTGCTCTGTGTCAGGCATGCAGTCCATCAGGATAGGGTGGGGAAAGGGGGAGGGGAGGGGTTGAAGGCGTGGGGAGTGTTCCTACACACAAAAATAAAATTAACAAGAGTAAAAACATATTTGGTTTTTATAATATCTATGAACCAAGATACATAAGTTTTTATGATCCCAAACCTTTACTTTCAACATTAGTTTGAAGAACACCAGCTTGGTAAAATGTTCTCTTAAATCTTACACTTTAAAGACTTGCATACTTGGAAGATATGAATACATGTAGAATACAAGAACCCAGTAAAAGTACCACAGTTACACTGATGTTTATATATTAACCCAGTTTAGCCATTAAAGAAAAATTTAGATTCTGTAATGTAGTGAAATACTCTAAAATAACAGTTGTTGTTTAACCAGAATTGTACAAACCCTAATTCCTTCAAGACTAGCTTCTCTAAATAATAAAATTTAACAGATTTAAGAAATTATTTTGATAGATGAGAGCAGACTCATGTTTTAAGAAATCTCTGTTACTTCAAACCACTAAGTGTTAGACTTTGGTTCATATCAGTATATTAATATTTGACATTAGGGAAAAACTTTGAATAAGTTTAACTGATTGTACTGCATATATATGACCAATTTAGTTACACACAAACTTTTTAAAATTTACCCTCCACACAACTTCTGCAAATTACTTAGATATTCTACAACTTTTTACTTTATCTTTTTTATATCTCTTTCCTAGCCACTGATCCCTTTTTAAATTCACATTCTGAAACAATCCTTATGAAATTTCTGAATTTTTCCAAGTATTCCTCTTAAGATGAAATACTTTATGCTATTTACAGTATTTTTATTGAAACACAGCTGAAACTTTTTGGAACCTGTGCATAAGAATTATACCTGTTAGAATTTTAACTCTTAGTAATCTTGCTTTAGTGAAGACCCAGAAACAAAACAATCTTAAACTCTTTTTTTCATAGCAGTTAATGTTTTCACACTTTGATGTTGTAAATCAATCATATGTCTCCTCTAACAAACACACTTATGATTAATCACATTGATGTTGATGTTAAATCTAATTTACTCATTTTAACTGTAAAAATCAAGATATCAGACAAGTATAGTTAATAGTACTAGCTATTTCTTCCCTGTTGAAGAAAAATCCAAGAAATAATTGATAATACATTCTAGACATTTTATAGAAATGGACACTCTGTTAATTGTCTGACCACCTAGAAAAACTTGTGAGTTGATAATTTTAAAGACATATTTACTCTCATCTGTTTACCTTATTTAAATTGAAGACTTTAAGTCATGTGCACTAAAAGTTATTTGGATCCATTTTTCTTTCAAATTTTAATTTATGAATACTCATTGATCTATATGAGCATTTTGATACCATGTACATGACATATGGAGACAGTACATATGTAAACACAACAACACAGTACACAGGTGTGCACATACAAAAAACAGACAAGAAACAAAGATCTTGCAGGAGGATTTTTGTAGAATTTTTTTAAGAGAAAATTTTTCCAATGTATTTGAGAACTAATCCTTGAGAATTGGTTTCTGAAGAAAAACAGATTGTAAAAACCTCTAGAGTTAGATAAGATAAGACTGGTCCGAAAAATACATTAATTTAGGCATGCAAGATCAAATGTGGATTCACCATAAAACCATGAGCTCAAAAATAGAATCTAAAACAAAAGCAAAGACAGGAGTTCTAAAAAAAATGGTATGGCTGTAATTAGTAAAGAAGAATGCAGAACATTTTTATCAGATTAGAGTGCACTTTTGGGTCATATTAGAGTCAATTCAGATATTGAAAGAGAGAGCCCTGAAATCCTTAGGTAAAGATTGTTAAGGAAAAGAAGAATTGTATATATATAAGTTTATTTCATTTTTCTCCCTATGCTGTAGTGTTTAGGGAGGAACTTGTTAAGAAAATAGGGTGGTGGAGTGTAAGAGCAGATAGGATATTTGGCCAAGTCACAAACACCTTAAATTTAAAAGTGACACTTTTTCCTTTTGTCTTAATCAATTCTCTCTAAGCCTTATAAATCTTGAAGGCTCTGTAGGCTTTTACAATTTACATTTTAAATATAAGCTTAGGAAAGATAGAGATCTAGGAGAAGCTAAGAAGTAAGAAAAATTGCTGTTTTGAGCTTGAGAAGCAAAACCTCATGTGTAGAGCATTTTAACCATTTTTCATTTCCCCAGTTGGTATTCAGACCAGATTTGGTTGCAGAAAATTATTAGGCATATCCTTTATTCAGATGTGATAAGGTCATCCCCTACTATTACTTTTGAGGATGAGGTTCCCCTCTGAACAAATGAAATAAAACTGAATGTGGGAACCTGTGCTGAGAAAACTTTCTCTTTGACTAGAAGGCACCTCCCTGCTCCTGGAGTCTCTAGAAGTCAGAAGTTCCTGCCTTTCCCTCCATGACCTCTGGCTGAGTCTTCACTCAGAATGAATACTAACTAACTTCTTGATAACTATTTTAATTTAAGGAAAGACATTTGCCAGCTAGTTGTGCGTTTAAATTCCTTACATGTTCCCTTTGCCCTGTTGGGTTTTCATACTCACAGGACCATGATTCATATGATGCTCCTCAATTTGAAGTGGGAGGCAAGCCTGTTAAAGCTCTGGGTGATTTCTCCACCAAAGAAGGTAAATAATTTGGATTCCTGGACTGAGACTGAAGAGTGGTAGTTTTACTCTAATTAACTGAGACGGATTTTCAAGTACGTCTATGTACGACAGTATGAATATTTGTACACCTCAAATTATATCAGCTTGTGATTCTGACACTCTCTTTAGATAGTTACCAGGCACTACTGTCTATGAAACTTTTGTTTATAGCCTCCAGATTTACTTATTTGTGGTGAGTGTTCATCTGCTATTTCAGGGGCAGTAAATGAAGAAAAGGGCTGGGGGTGAGGACCTGATATAGGGGCTTATGGATCAGGAAGTCAGTGAGAATTAGTTGTCGAGCAGAGCAAGGTTGGCATAATGAGGCCTTGAGTGGAGGTAAAAGAAGGCTTGGAGGTAAGGAAATTCAGGCCATATTTCCATTTTGCTGGAGGAAATCATTTAAGTCTTGGAGGATTTGGGGGTCAAAGGTCTTGAATATTTAATTAGGGCCATTGACTTAGGTTGTCTAATTTAGATTGTGGCCAGATCCGAGTACTAAGTCTAATGAAGTGTTTAATTTTGAGGTTGGTTTAGAAGTGGAGAGTGTTAAAATTAGTTATAAGACCACCTAAGGGGGAGTCCCATGGAATAGACTAGGTAGCTCCCGTGTTAGAGAGGTTAGTCAAGGTGGTAATTGAAATCAAAGAGCCCTTTGATGTTGCACATCACCAGAAAGAGTTTCACCAGAGAATGAGAGGGCATCCCCTTCTACAATCTCAATGGTGGGGGACCCCTGGGGTCCAGATGAGCCAAAAAGTGGGGGATCTCAGGCAGGATGCCTCTGCAGGAGACCAGAAGGAATCTTGCCTTTCTGAAGAATAAGGGTGTCGGTGTTGCCTGCAGAAGTAAAATGGCAAAAGCAGCCTCTGGTCCAGAGGTCTAACTGCAGGGAGCAACTGGAGAGGAGAAGACTGGGAGAAGGATACCTCAAACACCAGTGCAGGACCTGACACAAGTCCTTGCTCTGTCCATGTAGCAACAAGGCAACGAAAGCCTAGCCCAAGAATGGGGTCAGCTTCAGGTCACATCTCAGCTGCCATTTAGCCTAAGTGGACTTGGAGAGTGTGAAGGGTCTCCTTCTACACAATGGAAAGAAAGAGAGAAAAGGAGGGAAGTATAGAAAGGGAAGTAGAGGTTCATTAAGACGAGAGGGGTAAAGAGCCCTGAATTCCCTTCTTGGTTTCAGCACCAAATGAAAGAGAATATGTCCTTCACAACCTTCGGTTTATATATATCATGACTGCTGACATGTGTATATGCAGTTAGAATTGCGGCCCTTCCTGGGGGGCCGACCTTAGTGGCAGGCCATGACCCTCTCAGTCTTAGAGCTGTTCTTGTCTTGGGTTTCTGGAGCTAGCCCAGGGGCTCCCTGAGCTCACGGTTCCAGCAGACTTGAAGATCCACACTGGGAAGTGAACGTGTTGGAAGTCATTGAAATTTGAAGTTTCATTGACTGCAAACGCTAATACAGCACCTCTATGCTCATAAAATTGAAGGGCTTCCCATAGCCTGAAGAACGGAGGCTGTAAAGCTCCTCTTTAGTGATGCTCTGATTGCGCCTCACCTGCCTACTCAGTGTTCTCCATTTCAACCTGCTTGCATTAAGCTCATCGTCTGCTAACACTGCTACTTTAGTCCAGGAGGGACAGCACCTAAAGCGTCTTTAACTGTCCAAGGCCAATAGTCTCTCCTTATCCCAGGTGTCAAAAAATCTATCATTCCCACAGTCTCACCTTGATAGGGCTTTTTAATGAGGATCACTCTGTTCTTAGGTCACTCCAGATCTTTCAATCTACCAAGATGTGGTTTTAATATCACAGCCTAGCTCATAAAAATGCCTCAAATTCATTACAAACAAGAATTGCCCTCTTTTTGGGTTAGAATATTGGACTGCACATCACCATGGGGCTTTGTACATGTGGCAGGCTCATTGGGTTTGATAGAATTACTGAAGGAAAATATTACAATAAATATTGTACAAAAAAAGAAGATGGAGAAGTAGGAAGGGAGTCAAGTAAACAAGTAACCAAAACCTGCTTGTTACATTTTTTCTCAGAATT
>PVHX01012653.1:0-29007 GCA_004024805.1 Geosciurus inauris
AGCCGGGCGTGGTGGCTCACGCTTGTAATCCTAGCACTTTGGGAGGCTGAGACAGGAGAATCGCGAGTTCAAAGCCAACCTCAGCAACGGCGAGGTGCTAAGCAACTCAGTGAGACCCTGTCTCTACATAAAACACAAAATAGGGCTGGGGATGTAGCTCAGTGGTCGAGTGCCCCTGAGTTCAATCCCCAGTACCAAAAAAAAAAAAAAAAGAAAAATATATTTAGTACATTTATGACATCATAAAAATATAAGATATTAAGATCATGCAGCAACAAATAATTGGGAAATTGTGCAAGCAATAGATTGTTTAGCTACAAGAGTATAGCCAGATAAAAGGACTGCTGAGAGTACTTATTAATGGAAAGAACTGAATTTTTATGACACATTCTCAGTAAATATTGTCATTTACTTTATAATATTTACTTTAAATCAATATTTGATAAGGGAGCCTCTAGATCTGTCATTTGCATATCTATGAACTAGTTATAATCTTGTGAATATAATTTGCGTTTGAATGCAAACATGTCTAGTCAAAGGACATGATTTAATGAATATTTTATTAGTGGTTCATTAATGAAACATCCCCAAAATTATCTTGAACTTTACTTTGAAAATTCTAGGAATATCTAGGCACAAAACACCTGGAAACATTAGTCTATCATTTTATTGGAAAAAAATTCTCATGTAGTAGTGAGTTCAATAAGAATCAAGCATTATTATCCTATAAAACATTCCTAGAAACTTCATAAAATCTCAAGGTACAGAGTAAAACAACATAGAAGTATGACATGAATGGTATCCATATTGAGAAATATCTTATTGCAAATTCATAATTTTTGAAAATGATTAAATTATCATGCTTATATCTTACTTTTAAAATAATACTTCAAGAAACTATACCAATATGATGAAAATGATCACAAATTACATTAAAAACTAAATGAAGGTACGTGATGTTAAAATCTAAGGCTGATTTTCCCCAGCACTTTAGCTGAGCTTGAGTACATGTGAAAAAGAAAAAAAAAAAAGTGTTCAGTTATCAGTTACTGCATAGAGTAGAAAGGATAAAAGTCAATGTTTAAAATAAATGGAAATAATCTCCACTCCAACTAAAGGGAAAGGAAAAGATAAAATCAGACTTATTAGGTAGAAATCCCTATCTTTGGAGATTAGGTAATGAGTGCTATACATAAATCAACATCACTTAAAAGATACAGGTAGTGATAATGTTTCTTTCCTTGAGGGCTAAAGAAAGGCCTTTATTATAAATGTTAACCTAGACACCAAGATTAAAGCAAAATTAAAAGGAAATATAAAAACTATTTTCTACAGATTGTAGACAGATAATCTATGGTATGCAAGAAACCCACCAATACGCTATAGGAATAAGAAAAAAAATAAAAGGTTAAATGGTTTCTACTGTCATGTAAAACTAAAAAGAATAAATAAAAATTTAAAAACTAAAAATAAAATGAACTTAATCTAAAAAGGAAAAATAATAAAAGATTAAAAAACCAAAGATATGTCAGAAATACTCTGACAAGAATTCAAGATAAGAGAATAAAAAACTAAGTCTACGGCATCATTTTAGGTGATCTAGAGATGTGAAATTGAACCTTGATGCATTTTTATTTCACTTCTCAGCAGTTCATAAAGCTTCCAAAAACTAGATGACAAAATATTACTGAAGCAAGATAAGAGCAATTCAAGAAAGTTACATGCGCTCTCTGCTGCTTGGCAGACAGCAAGGTTAGAAGCCAAATTAGATCTATCTTAAATTATTATGTTAAGTTATTCTGCCTGGAAAATCTGCTGCTTTTTTCTGATGATGATATGCCTATGTGGGAAGCTTAAGAGTAACTGCCTAATTTTTATCGATATAGTTTTATTCTATATTCATATTTTATCAAATATTGTTGCTGTCCTACAAACATAACATTTGAAAATATTTGTTTTCTCATGTATGATATTATGTGCCTTTGAGACTGTCTCAAGATCACATAATATTTTCATTCTCTGTTGGAGGAAAAACATCCATCTCAAAACAGAGATCAAAAATTGTGTTTTTACTTCCAGAATCTCCAAACAAGCATAGACAATAGAGAACTTCATGTTTTTTTTTAATTTTTGTTTTTTATAAACATAACTTAGTAGACTAATAATAACTCTAGAACCTAACTAAAAGATGTTGATTTCTGAATGCATACATAATCATATCATGGACCCAAAGATAGCCTGCAAGCCATTTGTTTATAAAATATTTACTGACACTTACCAGATGAATGACACCATGTATGTCAAGCAATGATTTAGATATGATGCAGACACAGATTCCATTCTGAACAAGAATGAGAGGTAAGGATGATACCAGAAACAATAAATGAACACTTGAAGCACTGGGCCTTTCTGCAACACTTCTGTAAAATGATAGTCTACCTCAACCTAAACTAAAAATCAAGAGTGGCAGAAACAGTTGTCATCTTTTGCACTCCAGAGGGGTGTTCACTTTCCCCAAGGTTATGATATATGACATGGTAGAAAAATTTTAGAAGTAGAGGAAACTATAAGCAGAGAAATTAGTGTAATATTCAAAACACTGCAGACCTTGTCAAATTGTATTCTCATTAATAGTTGCTTTAATATACTAAAGTTATGTGTTTTTGTCATCCTTCAGAATTAGAAGAAATTTTCTACCAAGAAATCAAAATGAATAACTGGGACATAGGGAATAAACACATATCTTTACAAGACACTAAATATTGACTACAAAGATGCATTTAAAAGTCTCTCTGACAAATCCACATAAGGAAGTAAAATGTTTGTTGATTCACAGTTAAGAAAAAAATCACATGGTTTCTTGTTAAAATTTCCTATCATAACCTTACCAAGTTACCCCAAATGAAGAACAAAAATCTGCTACACTATATTATGGAGGTCAGAAATCCAAAATGAGTCTCACTCAGCTAAAATCAAACTGTTGCAGAGTGGCATTCAGGAGGGGAGAATCCATTCATTGCCATTGCCAGCTTCTAAAATCTATAAAACTTCTTAACTCATGACTGTATCAGGTATCCTCCATTTCTGTCGTCACATCCCCTTCATTAAATTTGACACTCCTGCCACCCTTCAAAGAGCAATAGTGGGGCTGGGGTTGTGGCTCAGTGGTAGAGCACTTGCCTAGCACATGTGACACGCTGGGTTCTCTCCTCAGCACCACATAAAAATAAATAAATAAAAGTATTTGTCCATCTACAAGTAAAAAAAAAAAAAAAAAAAGAACACTAGTGAGTATCATGTGTCCACCTCAAAAATTAGGATAATCTTTCCATCAAAAGATTCTTGATTAACCATATATATAACGAACATTTTGCCATGTGATGTATATAGTCACAGGGTCCAGAGATTAGGACGTGGGAGTGCAGAACTCTGCCTACTATGATGGCACAGAAGCTCTTCCCAGAAGGTGGGAGTAAGCAGACATATCAGAACCTAGATGCAAAGAGAGTTCTCTTCATGTTCTTTTTCTCTACTGGGAATTAGTAATCCTCAAGAATTCTTGAGAGGTGTGGTGGTCAACACCTATAATCCCAGCAGCTAGGGAGGTTGAGGCAGGGGGATCACAAATTCAAAGCCAAGAGGTTGAGGCAGGAGGATCCCAGATTCAAGACCAGCCTCAGCATCTCAGCAAGGCTTTAAGCAACTTAGCAAGACCCTATATCAAAATAGAAAATAAAAAGGTCTGGGGATGTGGCTCAATTGTAAACTGACCCTGGGTTCAATCCTTGGTACAAAAAAAAAAAAATTCTCATCCAGCAGAAATGGCTTTCAGGTTCACCAACCCTCACCACTAGTTCCTGCCATTTCTAGTACATAACACTTTCCCTGAGCTAAATTGTCTTTCCTTTCGTCTTTGAGCTTCAGATTCCTCTTCTCTACAAGGCTATAACAAATTGTTTACACCCAAGACCTTAAAATAATAAAATTAAATAGCATACATGTTTTTTTAATCTTCAACCTGTCTCCTTGTCTTCACTGTTTAGATTTTTATCTTCATACATGTTTCAGAAGGTGACAACTATTTAAGCCTCATGCTTAGTTTTACATAACTAAATTGCAAAATTTCTCTCTTGCTCCTGAATTCTAATATACAGCTCAAGTCCCTGAGAGCCTTCACTGCCCTGCATCCATCCCGTCAAACTAATTATGAACAATCAGGGACTTTGTATGGTTGACTGGATCTGTTGCCAGGTCTACCTAGAAATATACTCTTAAAAATATTTATAATGAAGAAGAGTTTATAGATAACTTAACAGTTATGTTTTAATTTTAATTTTAATGGGCTCATTAAAAAAACTAGATAATAGTCTATTTTTACTTTTTTGTGCTGATATTTTATTATAAAATATTTGACTTTAATAAAAAATAAAATATAAGCAACATCATAAATGCCATGGATGGTCATCTGGTTGATCTTAATTACCTACAAAGTTAATGAGAGATTTTGTATGCCGAATATCAATATTTATGTGTAGGTATATATATATGTGTACAGTTTTTACCTTTTTACCTCCAAAGTAGATAAAATAATTACCAACCAAACATGGAAAAATATGGTAAAGTGGTGCGTAGAAAGATGGATCTCCCATTAGTCTCCATAATTCTTCACACTCCATAATTTCTTTACACTATAAAGAAATCTTTCCTAGGGAGGCTGAGACAGGAGAATTGCAAGTTCAAAGCCAGCCTCAGCAACGGGGAGGCTCTAAGCAACTCAGTGAGACACTGTCTCTACAAAAAACACAAAATAGGGCTGGGGATGTGGCTCAGTGGTCAAGTGCCCCCTGAGTTCAATCTCCAGTACCAAAAAAAAAAAAAAAAAAGAAATCTTTCCAATGACATTGAGTCTATTTTGACTATCAACAAATTGCACAATGCTAATGTGAAGTTGTGGCCTTTTTGTGTAGAAAGGCATTTCATTTTCTAGTGGAGTCTATAGCAATAAAATCTAAGCTCCAAAATTATATACACATTTCAAATTGGAGTAAGAAATAAAAGTATTATAACCACCCACACATAAACACAATCAAGTTTACTATCATCTTAAGTGACCATTAGGACATTATCACTGTAATATTTACTGCTCTTGTTTGCTGAATCAGAATTTATTTATGACCAATTCAAAACAGTGACTATATGTGGTCAAAACACATGATGACAAATGGAAAAATCAGATAAGAATAGCGCATTTTATGGTTTATTTGTATCACTACAATACAATTTATGACAGCACTACAAATAATATTCCTAAGTTGAAGTAAAACAAGAAATTCATCCATATATACTTGAGCAAACATTTCCATACAATATATTTCTTGAGAAGTCAATTATAGATTTTATTCCAGTAATAACTGAATTTATCCTTTTCAGAAAAGAAAACCTTAGTTTTTCTTCCTGATTTTAAGCCATGTTCAAATCACATCATCATAAGAAAAATAGATTCCATCCTTCCTCTTTATAATTTTCAATTTATACAAATTTCCTCACCTCAATTATTTGCAATTTTTCTTTTCCAGCCTATTCTCATATTTTCATTTGGTTGGCACTTTTTCATTCTTTCATCTCAGCTCAAATGTTCCCTCCTCAGGAGGCCATTCCTCCTCACCCTACAGTCGGACATCACGCCTTTTTCCTGACATTCTGAATTAGAGTGCCCTCCACAGCCAGCCTAAAGCTTTGCTGTCTCTTGTATTATACCATATGTTACTATACAATGACACATTCTTCTTTATAAATAAATTTTCTTTGACAGTTCTGTGAGTCCTTCACACAGTCTATTATCAAGTCGTTTGGGTTTTGTCTCTCTTAATGTTTTATTTAAATATTAATTTTATTTAGAGTACTCCTTCCTACATAGACCCATAGAAACTGAAGAGCAAGAAAGTCTATTTAAATTAATTGAAGTGAGTAAGAATGAAATAATAATGAACCTTACTAATTTTCTATTAAAGGAGAACATTTAAATTATTTAGAACATTTCCTGTCGAAGACTGCTCAGTTAAGATTCACATCAAACAAAAGTCTGATTTTTACATGTTTATCTTTGTTCTTAAATGACACTTTGATAATTATGCTAGTCTCTATCTCAGACTCTGCTGCCTAGGAATCCCAAATTATGAAAATTTTGGATTTACTATAGTTAGTCAAAACAAATTTTTATTTTTACCAAAGGATTGGAAGAGTAAAAACAAAAGTAACAAAAATACAGGATCTAAAGAACTAGAAATTGCAAATGGATTACCAAAATTATTTGTTTAATGACAAAGCCATTTCTGTAAACTAAATTTCTTTTATCAGGACTAGAATTTTGAAAAAGACACTAACTAAAATAGCATTCTCTAAGGAAATAGTATCATCCACATCTCTTGTCATGCAGCTAAAAGTAGTAGAGGTGATGATGGCCTATAAATCAGACCTTTATATAATAGTGTTAGATGAACTCAAATGACAGTCAAATTGATGTAAGAGGGAGGACTGCAGTTTATCCTACTTGTTTCTTCTGCATCTGGGCTTTATTAGAAACAAAGGTAAGTAGAAGAAGTAGGGTAGAGCTCAAGTTCAGCATTGCCTGGGGAATCACACACAGACTTGGGAAGGAAGCAATAAATGCCTCCAATATCTTTTAAAACAAATAAAAACAACAACAACAACAAAAAATGAAGGTAAACGTAAATCCCTCATACTAATGTAGCGTCTGGAGAGGTGAATTGTATGAAAGGCAATTGATGAGAATAGATGACCTTCAGTACCAAATGTGAGCTTTATTTTTTCCTCTCTGTGTCAAAATGGAGTCAAACTTTCCCCACCTTTTCACTGAGGGTATATGACTACTGTGACAGTGCCATGGATTATTCTCATAGCAGGAGAATGCTCAAAAAGCATTTCAGCATTGTTTGCATTGATGAGTTGCTTGTCTTCTAAATGATTTTAAAATTTTAGTAGCAAGACATACAGATATAAATGGAATGCTGAATGCAGATTCTTAGAATCCATTAAAAAAGTATGTATAAATGACTTACAGCCAACTACACTGTGACAATAATTAACACCATGAAGCTTGATTCATTCAGTGAGAAACAGCTTAGAAATGCCTGTGCTTCTATATCCTTGTCAGAAAGGGTAATATCCATGATGCATTAACTAACTTTAAGAACAACATTTACTTCTAAGGCACCAAATATTTCCTACACTGCTGGTATTAGTCTCTGTTGCTGGATAGTAAAATATAAAAAACCTAGTTGCTTACAGAAAAAATTTATGATCCCACAGTTTCCGTAAGTCAGAAGCCTCATATGGCATGACTAGGTTCTCTACATAGAGTCTACAAAGCTAAAATCAAAGGCGAACCTTTCCTAGAGGCCCTGAGGGGAAAAAGTGTCTATTTTCAATCCCATTCAGGCTTTTGGAATAATCAAGTTCCCTATAATAAGGATTGATGTCCTCATTTTCTTGCTGGTCATCAGTCAAGTGTCACTCTTGGTCATTACAAGTCCATTCTCAGGTCTTTGTCATGCAGATCCTTCCATCTTCAAGTTGATCAGCAAAGCACATTGGATCCTGCTCATGCTTGAAAGTCTCTGACCAGTCTCTTGCTACCAGCTAGGGGAAATCCTTATTTTAAGAGGCCCATATGATTAATTAGTTCAGACCTATCTAGATATCTCCTCTTCTTGAAGTCACCTTGCCATATACTATAAATTAACAAGGTAGTAAAATCCATTAATTTCACAGTCTAGGAGATTATGCATGGTGTGTACATTGGGACAGAGAGGTAGAACTTCTTAGAATTCTTCCTGGCACACATTCTACAATGCTGTATTTGTTCATGTCAGCAGTAGTGGCAAAATTATAGGAGAAATCAGCAATTCTTAACCAGATATCACAATCACACTCACGTTAAAATGAAAATGAGGAGTACAATAGCACATGTCTATCATCTCAGCAACTCAGGAGACTAAGGAAGGAGAGGCACAAGTTCTGTGCCAGCTTCAGCAACTTAGTGAGACCCTGTCTTCAAATAAAATATAAGAGGTCTGAAGAAATAGACCAGTAATAGATCACCCCTTGGTTCAATACCTAGCAGGAAAAAATAAAAATAAAAAAGTAAAAAATAAAGTACTTACAAGTTTAAAAAAACAAAACAAAACAAAATGAACCATGTATCTAATCGCCAGGATATTTTCCATCCATTGAGTTAGCCTTTTAAAAACAATGTTTATTCTATAAAAACAAATTTATATAATATATTGAGTCTCTATTTTATATGTTTGGAGACTCATTCTTATCCATAGAGATATAGGCCAGAAAAATATTCCAGCTACTGCTCTGATGAGAAAAAACCAAATTGATTATTTCCACTATAACCATGAGAGGGCTTTCCTCAGGTTAGGGGACAGCAAATCATGCCAAAAAGACCTTAATGTTATTTATTTATATATATTTTACATGATCTCATCCCTAGATGACTTCTATATTTAATGGCTCTAGCCATTAAGGCCTAGTCTTAGCATAAATCCATATATTATCTTTTATTAAAAAATGAAGCTATTCATCTATAGTAGACATTTTGCCTTTTATTTATTTTATACATGTCATATTGGCCTTTTTTTCTTGAACTCTATTAAAAATAGTAATAATTACACCTGTCACAGTTACATTTTTCTACACACCAAAAGAGCATTAATGTGAATCCAATCAGTAATACCAGGAATTTATTTGCTAAATTCTCAGAAACTGTCCATTAAATCATCCATTCTAGTATTTTGTCAGAAAAAAAGCATCAATTTTACTCATGTATAATACCTCAACTCTGAAAAAGAATTTATCAGTAGATCAATAGAAATCTAGAATAAGAGCAGGAAGAAAATGTTAATCAATTCATGCATACATTCAACAACTGTTCATTGAGTGCCTTGTTTGCCTACTAGACACAGAGTAATGATGGTGAACACATAAGAGCCCTCTCAGGTAATGTGCCATCTTTTAAAAGAAGTAGGTGAGCAAACCTTCAATTACAATGACAAAGAATTTTATCATCATGTATTAAGACACCTTGTCTTAGGGACAGTTAGAAATTCCAGAGCTGAGGGTGAAGGTATCACATTGTTTTAAAAGCCATGGGATTTTGACATCACTTCAGCTGCCTTGGATGAAGGCCTCAAAGGCATGCCTATCAAATTTCTGGATAATTCATAACTGAAAATAATCATTTTTGTTAAAAAGAAATTAAATACAAAATAATTACCTCAGTAGGCTGAAATAAATGTCAAATTACTAAAAATGAAAAGACAGTTTAGTAAAAAGGAAGAACTATTAGAAAAAATTAATTAATAGTGAATTGTGAAATTTGATCAAGACAAAGAATAAAAGCAGGTTAGATGGGCTAAAAAAATGAAGAAATAATAACTAAAATTTATTCATACCTATCTTACCACTTTGAAGATGAGATAAATTAATTTAACCAAGTTTACTCACCTGATGATTACTAGAAACAGTATTTGAGCCCAAATGTATCAGTGCCAAGTTCAGATGGGTAAACAGGTTAGGAGGTGATTCCTTGGGTGAAAACAGAGAAAAAAATGTAGTTTAAGTGATAAGAACATAGAATGTATTTGACAAAATATATTTTAGAGGAAAAGAAAGTATGAGTTTCTGTAATACTTTGTGTGATATGTAGAGTTAGTTACTGTGAAACATATTATGGCCTGTACTTGAAAAAATATATTTAATTATGTGAGAAATTGAAAAAAACAGCAAGTTTGGAGGGCAAGGCTAAGAATTAAAATCAGAAGATTGAAATAAGCAGAAATCACAGCTCAAAAAGTCCAATTACATGTTACTGCTAATACACTCAAAACCCATCCAGATGTGAGAAGCATTTTTTGGGCTACTGATATGATAAGTAAGAAACCTACAAAAATAAATAGAAAGCATTTCTCCTTTGTCATCATTCAGGGAAAGCCTTGGAGAAGTTTTAAAAGTTGTTTGTGCAGTAACAAAAAGAAATCAATAAAGAAAAGATATGGTTTGTCTATCAAAGGGACCACAAGGCCTATGACACTGAGAATTTCTTGAGTGAACAAAGCATGTATTTTAGTCCAAATCGGTGCCAATAAATGAACTTCCATGATGCATATTCCACTGGATAGTATTGCTACATGAAAAATCCCTGCCTCAGGAAACAAAGAAGGTCATTGCCATGATGCCTTTTTATGAAATGGCTTGTGTTGCTATCAATATGACAACCTGCAGTCTTGTTTCCCTGCCCTTTTCTGAAACAAAAGCTTAAGTTGACTGAGAGAGAAGAAAACGGTGGTAAACTTGTGAAGAACTTAAAATAGGCTAAATGAAACAGCCATTGGAGGTGTGTGATGGGTCTATTTAAATGTATAACTGTCCTCTCTGAATGCAAAATAGGGTGTTTTGAACAAAAAGCCAAGGAGTGAAAGTTATAAAAAGAATATTTCAAATAAATGTAGGGTTAATTCTGAATATTTCAGTTTTTCTATCAGACTGGATTTTTTGACCTATTAAGTTCACTCCATCTCTAAAGTAATTAATCACAAATAGGATAGTGCATTGTCTGGATACTGTGCAGGGAATTTCTCCTTTGGATAAACAGCTGAGGTTAAAGCCCCTTCCACCTTCAAATAATGGTATTTTAAGTGTATTTTTCTCATAATGAAAGAAAACAAATTATACAAGTTAATGAATAAATAAGTAGACATAGAACAATGTTGGTGGGAAGGAAAATTACCAGTTCTGTAAATAAGTCCTGTAATAAAATCTGCTTGCTTATACAAATATATTGTCAAGGGCCCTTTGTTCATTACTTAGAATAATAAAAAATTTCCTTTCCTTCCATTTAAATATATCTCATTAGAGAATTATTAGGCAGAAAAAATGGAAGACTGTATAATACCGTGGTATCACAGGAGTAACTGGAAAAATAAAAGACAGATGCACTTAATTAATCAAGTTACCAATGCAATCAGCTCAAGAAGAACTAAGTGCAGACAACAGAAAAGGTGTTTATTTATATTAATAAGTGCATTGAACTCATTTTTAGAAAGGTTCTCTCCAATTAAATGAGCAAAAACAATTGCTTACATTTCAGGGAAGATTTTAGCACTATTCTAAGACAGTAAGATATTTAATTTTCATTAAAACTGTCTCCTGGTGAAAACTATTCAAATAAGTTTTGGAATTTGAGAAAAAGATGAGAATGACTGAAAGAACAGAACTAATTTGAGGTCATTTTTCCCTCAGAGTTTACAATTATTTGAAACTGAAATATTCTAAAATTATTAATTATATATTTTAATAAAATTTTAAAATGTAGGCTCTCTACAAATGATCTAATGTATAACAGCTTCTTTCAGATTTATTCTATCAATATCTGGGTCATTAGGTGGTTGGATTCTTCTGACACTTTTCTTTAATAATATATCATTTTCCTGTTTCTTCTCATGTTGTTTTGTTTATTTACTGGACATTGTAAATGATACAGCGTATTAATGGTAAAGTCTGTCAACTTCTTCAGAAGAATGTTGATTTTGTTCATTGAGCATTTGAATTACTAGTTAATTTCTTAGACATTTTTTAGGATTGGTTTTAAGTTTTCTTATTACAGATCTTTGAAAAATCAAAAAGTATTTCCCAGTCCCCCATGATTTGGTAAGGCTCATCTTCTAACAATTGTTTCTCCTATGGATCTTGTAAACCGTGTGTTTTAAGTTTATATTTGTGAACCTAAGGTGGTTGTCACAATCTGAGATAATTTGACAATGTCTGGCAACATTTTTGGTTACCACAAGTCATGGAAGTTCCAGTGGCCCCTAGAGAGTAGAGACACACAACAAAGAATTAACTGAATAAAATATCAAAATTGGCAATATTGAGAAATCTGCTCTAGGTTTCCCTTCTAGTGTATAACCTAGTTCTTTTAAATCAATGTGTTTCTCATGCCTAGGGTAGCTGTTCAAAATATTAGCCAAAGTCACTATGTCCCTATCTGCTTACTAATATGCAACACAAAAACCCCCTCCACACTACTTCACTTCTAGTATCTCTGTTCAGCTCTGAATCCTATAGTATCTACTCTTTGGAGAGACTGAGTGCCATTAATATGCAAATGTTTAGTCCATAGCTCAGTCAAGGACTATGGAGGACACATACATAAACTTGTGCTTGGCTCTTCCTGTGTCTTGTCTGGTAGCCACTTTGGTTGTAACAAACTCTGATCTCTGCCCCTAAATATCCACAGATTGTTAACCTGCTTGAATTCATGCTCTGGCATATAATCTACATCTATCTCATACTCAAAACTAAGGAAGGGATGTGTATGTGTACACACACACACACACACACACACACACACTAGCCAGACTTTCATTATCATACAAAAATATAATTTTTTTAACTTCCATGTTTCTAACTCAGTATTTGTAAGTCCTATATGGTTCATATTATTCAGGAGATATGACATAATTTTCCCAGTTAACTTTTAGACTCTCACTTTTTCATAAGCATAATTTGAAATTGAATCTGTAGGGTATTTAAGAATAGTTCACCAATATTTCCAAAGTATGACATAGAATTTATAAAAAAATTATTTTTATTCTTTTTAGCTATACATGACAGTAGAATGTATTTTGACATATTTGGAGTATAACTTCCTATTTTTATGGTTGTATAAGATGTGGACTTACACTTTTGTGCACTCATAGATGAATATAGGTCTTTGGTTTTTTGGGAATTGGCTTATTTCACTTAGCATGAATAGTCTCCAGTTCTATCCATTTATTGGCAAATGCCATAATTTACCCAATATTCCATTGTGTATATGTACCACATTTTTTTATTCATTCATCTGTTGTAGTGTACCTAGAATGGTTCTATAGCTTAGCTATTGTGAACTGAGCTGCTATAAACATTGATGTGGCCACATCACTATAGTATGCTGATTTTAACTTCTTTGGGTATATGCCAAGGAGTGGGATAACTGGGTCAACTGGTGGTTCTATTCCAAGTTTTCTGAGGAATGTCCATACTGCTTTCCATAGTGGTTGCACAAATTTGTAGTCCCACAGGCAATGTATGAGTGTGCCTTTTTCCCCACATCCTTGCCAACACTTATTGTTTTTTGTATTCTTGATAATTGCCAATCAGACCAGAGTGAGATAAAATCTTATGTAGTTTTAATTTGTATATCTCTAATTGTTAATAATGTTGAATGGTTTTTCATATATTTGTTGACTGATTATATTTCTTCTTTTGTGAGGGGTCTGTCCAGTTCCTTTGCTCATTTATTGATTGGTGTTATTTGGTGTATAGATAGTTAATAATATGGGCCTATCCTTAAGTGTCTTAGGAGCGGGGGGGGGGGGCTCATTAGTCAGGAATTTGGAGAGACTTTTGAAGACAGTAAAATGCTCTCAAGGTTATTGTTCGGGGCTATCTGGTGCACTAATGAGCTCTTGGTGCCTCAGAACTTTCAACCTTTGATCCTGTGAGTTTTGGAACATGGCCAGTTCCCACCTCGCAGAGATTAAACAGCCTAATACCAGTTGCATTACACCAGACTGCATATTGGGAGGGGTTGCTGTGCCTTTTTAAGTCCTCCAAAGGGGAATGATAAAGTAGAAGGAATCCAACCAGAGAAGAGGGAATCTGATGCTTTGAGAGTAGAAGAAGGAATTTGACTTGTGAGGAAAAAAGCTGACTCTCACCTATGTTTTTACCCTACCCTCAGTATTGCTCCTTTTACCCGAGGATAGGTGTTGAAGGTGATGGTTTTGCTGTGAGTAAAGCAGAAGGATCTTGACTCTCATCTAATCTCAACATCATTCTTGGTGTTGCTTATTTTACCCAAGGCTGGGTGTTGAAGGTGCTGATGATGCTTTAAGTGGAGAAGAAAGACTCTCACCTATGTGTTTACCCTACCCTCGGTGTTGCTCCTTTTACCCGATAGGTGTTGAAGGTGTTGAAGTTGAAGGGTTGAAGTTGTTGAAGGTGTTGAAGGATGGGTGTTGAAGGTGTTAATAATGTTTTGAGTAAAGAGGAAGGATTTTGAGGATGATGATGTTTTGAGTGTACTTGCAAACCCGTGTTGTGTTATCTAGTGTTGATTGGTGAGTGCTTATTGGGCTGGAGCCATTCTTTCTTTCTTTCCCTCTATATTATTGATCCATTATATACCATATTCAATATTGCTAAGTATAACTGTCGCTTGCTTATTGTTATATTATCTCATATTAAAGCTTATAAAACCCATCCTGTTGTGAGGCTGGTGATTCACTCCACAAATCTGCCATATATAAATTAGTCTGAGCTCAGTAATTCCCGGTCATAAATCCCAGACTGAGACATTTGGTTTTTCTGGTGTTAAGTTTTTTGAGTTCTTTATATATCCTGGAGATTAATCCTCTATCTGAGGTGCAGGTGGCAAAAATTTTCTCCTACTCTGTATATTCTTTCTTCATGTTCTTGATTGTTTCGTTTTCTGTGAAGAAGCTTTTTAGTTTGATACCATCCCATTTATTGATTCTTGATTTTACTTCTTGCACTTTAGGAGTCTTGTTGAGGAATTCAATTCCTAAACTGACATGATGGAGCTTTGGGCCTACTTTTTCTTCTAGTAGGCACAGTGTCTCTGGTCTA
This sequence comes from Geosciurus inauris, assembly GCA_004024805.1. Lineage (NCBI taxonomy): Eukaryota > Metazoa > Chordata > Mammalia > Rodentia > Sciuridae > Geosciurus > Geosciurus inauris. The sequence goes on from PVHX01012653.1 coordinate 14,722, forward strand.
TTAATGCCTAGGTTCTTGATCCACTTTGAGTTGAGTTTTGTGCAGGGTGAGAGATAGGGGGTCTAATTTTATTTTGTTATATGTGGATTTCCAATTTTCCCAGCACCATTTGTTGAAGAGGCTATTTTTTCTCCAATGTAGGTTTATGACACCTTCGTCTAGTATGAGATAACTGTATTTATGTATGTTTGTCTCTGTGACATAGAATTTAGACTAGATTCTTAGGATCATATGAATAGTAGAGACAAACCATATTAAGAATAAAATAGAATTATTTTTATAAGTAAATAAGTTTCGAGGCAACTGAAGAATATTGGGAGAATAGTATATAGTTTAGATACACAAGGCAAATTTTAAGAAAGGCAAAACAAAAAAAGAATTAAAGCATATTTATTCAGCAAGTGCAATGGATAGAAAAACAGTCATAAACAATGTAGATATTAATCCAATTCTGAGGATCATTTTTGTTTGTCAGTGTGTCTAGGTTATATTTACCAGTTTTTCAGTCAAACACTAACTAATACAGCTTGTTGCTATGAAGATTATTTCAGATGTAATTAAAGCCAATAATCAGTTTACTTTAGGTATAGAAAATTATCCTAGATAATGTGAGTTGGCCTGATTCTATCAGTTAAAAGACCTTAAGAGCAGAATTGAGGTTTCCTGGGGGAAGAAGAAATTCCAGCCGGGGACAGTACTTTCTGCTTGTGCTTGAGACATGCACATTGCTTATTGCTGATGGCATGCCTTATAGATTTTAAATTTGGCTAGCTATCTACAGCAATTGCATAAACCAATTTCTTGCAATAAATCTCTTGATTGTATGTCTGTGTGTGATTTTCCACTGTTGGAACACTAAATGATAAAAATTTTGGAACAGAAGTAGTTCTAGAGGAACAAAATTTTAAAGTTGAATTCTCTAAACTGCTACAAAGCTTTCTGAACTTCATTCTTAATTCTATCAGATTTAAATAAATTGACAGCTGTATTTCTGGTGGTAAAGAGAATACTATTATACTATAGCATCCCTTGATAATGGAGATGTTCAAATTCTTATAGTTAACTACTCCTTTTTAAACATGTATAAAAGGCAAAGATCTAAATGATTATGTATCTTTTGCCTTTGAACATTTTACACAAACTAAACAGTATAATGAGATTGGCTATGTGCTCCTAACTGCACTACAACATGTGATCCTTTATACTTTAACAAAATGTTTTTAGGTGTGACATCAAGGCTTTAAATTTTTAGCATAAGCTGCATTCATATGTTTAAATGACTTTATCTCTTATAGACACAGAGCTGAGATTTCTGAAAACCAAAACCAGAAATTTATTGGGCAAGTGACTGAATTACAATAAAAATTAAATCCCCAACCTTGCACTGTATCTTCTGTTAAAGTGAGGATACTGATTGTAAAGAAATAAGATCCTGAAAATTGGAATGGAGATATACGAGAAGATCCATATTAAGATGCAGACATCAGATTCCTAAATTTCAAGGAGTCTCGTTTGCCATCAAACACAACACCATGTATCCCTCTAGTTCTAGAATATTTGGTCACATATTCATTACTTGTTTATTTTTGTATCTCCATAAATTCATAACTGGTTTTTAGGAGATGCTATAAGTGCTTCAACACTTTGATGTTGAACCAGTTTTCCTGCTTGATTGACATCATGGTACCTAGATATTAAAAAACATAACTCACAATATTTGCTTACTCTGATATTAGCTTCTATGATAAAAGGTCTAGAGTCGCTCAATGATTATTTAATCATTCTGTCAATAATTAAAAGCACATACAACAATTATCTCAAACCAGAAAAGCCAAACAAATAAGGCCATTGCTGCTAGATATTTGTCTTCTACTCTTATTTCACAAATTATTTCAAAAAATTAAGCCAAGGCAGCCATGGTGGCACACAGTTACTCAGGAGACTGAGGAATGAAGATGCCAAATTTTAGGCCAGCCTATGCAACTTAGATTCTGTCTCAAAATGAAAAAATTAGAAGGGCTGACAATGTTTCTCAGTAACATACTCGTCCAGCATGCAGAGACCGTGGGTCCCATGCTAAGACTGAAAAGAAAAAAAGAAAAGAAAAGAAACCACAATAAGTAAAACAACAAACAAAGCAGTCAACATGGTTTTAAAAGTATTTGTGAATGCACATGCTTTAAAGATCTCTTCTGTACCCTACACTCCCACACTTATTTTAGTCAAAATTGTATCCTCCATAGAATTTCTACTAGGCTGAAGCATGTTATATTTTAATTTCTTATTTTGACAAATAGGGAATATCTGCTATTTTATATCAATGAAATAGGCTAATCTAAACTGTAGGATCAAATTAAACCCTTATCTCAGAGGCTTAACTAAACAAAAAATGTATTTAATGATGTTATGTAACCACTGTAGATCACTTGTGGCCATTGCTCCACATACCACTTAGTAAACAAGACTAAAAGAAATTTATCACATGGACTAGTTACATCATTGTGAGTTCTTTGTTAAGACTAGTGAGAAAAAACAATAACAATAAAAATGAAGGATACTAGAGTATTTTCTAAAACAAAGGATTGGGAATCTGCCCAGTTACTTGGCTCCAATATATCTGCAAGAGAGGCTGGGAAGGGAGCACTTCTCTATGTCAAAATGACATAATTGAAAAAGAATTGGGTGAGTGCATAATATTGTGTCTGGAAAAAAAAAAAAAAAACTCAGCTTAATGTTAAATTTTACAACTTGTGCTCTTTAAAACTATTTCTGAGGTCTACCAGTGCATGACTGATGCTTCTGTTTCCTATAGGAATATTCTTCTTGTAATTACAGGTAATATGAAGTTCTCTTGAGCCTGTTCTGGGACTAACAATAAAATTTAAAGAAGATTGTGGTTGTTGGGTGTGGTGACTGAATTATGGATTTTGAACTATCCTGTGGCAGAGGCCATGCCCCTCTGGAAAACTCTCATGCTCAGGTGCTGGTAGAGATAGCCCAGTTGCTATGGTAGCTATTCATTAGGAGGTTCTGTGCTAGCCACAGAGCTATTTAGTTCTTGACCTTGAGTTTTAGACCTCAGCTGCATGGGGATAGAAATTTATGGGTGCAAGCTGGTAATCATAATTGGGCTGCTTATACTCATAACCTTGGCTCAGCTTGTTTTGTAGAAACTTTCTCACAGTAACCCTTTCTATGATAAAATTTATGTAATAAATGTGCTGAGCTGACTCATGGTCATTGCACTCCATCAGAGTGTGGTGCCCACGGGGTCCCAGCTTTTTCTGTCATTGTATGTCTGTTTGTTTTTTATGATGTCCCAATGCCCTTCATCCAGTTTTCTAAATTAACCATTGTGCAGGCTGTGATATAGTGAAGTTTGAAAAATCAGAAAATACTGCAAAATACAGGCAGAAGTATTTTAATGCAGAAATTAAGCTTATATTTGAAATGTTCAGATCCTGTCAATTGGAACAGTGATGCTTAGCCTGTACATAACTGTAAGAGAGAGTAGAAAATGTGTTCCTGTGCTCAAATAAGAAAATTTAAAAGACATAAAAGAATATGCTGTTTAAGGAGATAGTTTTGGGCACAGATCAGTGCAATGATCAGCACAAAATTGGCTTATTGTTCCTAATGACCACCATTCCAATCTAGCATAATTCATAATGTTTCAAATCCCTCTTACATTTAGTAAGAGAAATGACATGCAGACTACTTCTGTTGGAATAGGCCTTCAATTATTTCTAGTAACATCCATAGCAAACTAGTAACTGATGGCTGCATTTTAAAGTGTAACTAGCAGAGGTTTTAGAACAATTGGCATATATATAAGCATCACTTTTATCAAATAGATGAACATCCTCTTTTTCTACAAAGCACTCTAGGCCAAGACTTAGAAATATTTACTTCCTAAAATGAATATTTTTTTTGAAAATATGCTCTTATCAAGTTTGAAATAAGCTTTGTTTTTTACTGATGAAAAAACAGAGGCAAAATGAAAAAAAAAAAAAAGAATAGAAAACCAACCACTCAATTGTTGCCAACTTGCTTTGTAATTAGTGCACTTAGCAAAATATAATTTAAGCTGAGAATACTGGTATAATGAGAAGTCATCAACCTGCCAGAAAAAAAGGAAGAACTAGATCCTATAAATGGCTTTCTGTTGAACTGCCTCTATGGTTTATTTAAGCAATTTAGAATTAAGTTACCAGAGGAAAGAACCAACCATATTTACAGTTCTGCCAAAGAACTAATTGTGCTCAACAGTCTGTTTTATTGACAGAGAACTGCTTTGTGAAGGTAGAATAAGGAATGTCTGCATACAGTTCATCAGGATAAATGTTTTAGAAATCACTGATCTGTATAAAAATGGAACCTCCAAGCAGGGATAAGAGCATTGGTAATTTTCTGTTACCCTGAAGCTTCCAGGAACATTTGTGCTTCTCAAATATTTTCTATATTCTTGAAAAGGGAAAAAGGGTATGGTGATGTGTTTGCTTTAGGCAAATTATCTACTTCATGACTTCACAATTTTTGTTAGTCTTTTCCCTTCAAGATCAAAGGGAAATATTTTGCCAATTTAGGTAATGAGACACATCTATATTTACAATTTTTCCTGAATAAAGGATATTTGTTTTCCTGGAACATATGGATTAAACAAAACAAAACAAAAGCCTTCAAATTTCGATTGGGTCAAAAGCAGGTAACCTGAAATCTCCACCTGTTAAAACTAAGATTCTAGGAGAGAAACTTCATGTAGAATCGAAAAAATCCTTCTAAAACTTTAACTAGAGATCTGTTTCACAAAAATGTTTTACATTTGTCCAGTGTATTTTCTTTTATGCATTTTTCAGGGACATGAATTTTAGTGGAAGATTTGTGAGAAACAACTTATTAAGATCCCTCCCTTCTATCCCAGAAACATCAGAGAAAGGGGAATATCAGGGCAGGAGAAGTGTTTGAGGAAAACCCGTTTCCCATGTTTCTCCCAGGTGGAGGAGAAGGACCAATCATTTCCAGGCATCTCTACATGCCCTCAAGACTGGAATCCCTGTGGGTATACTCATGGCAGTTTACATACCTTTCTCTTGCCTCTGTTTGAGTTCATGCCTGATCAAAGTCCCACACCATAATTTCAGGATCCCCAGAGCTCAACGTCTTCTGGCTATCCTTTGGTTTTGAAACTGTCTCAGCTATCCTCTTTCATTATAACCATTTTGTTTCTTAACCTATGTCTGTCTTTGAGGCTAGCACACAGCAATATAGCACGTGGCAACTGTTGTAGACTAGGTTAGCATGAGTGACTCCATCTTAGCTAAGGTATTCATTTTAGTTCCTTATGACCCTATGCTGAACCCAGAACTTTGTCAATTACAAATGATCATGAAAAATATCAAATGTGTCAGATATAAATGATCATGGAAAGTACCGGATATGCTCAGAATGCATGCATTGCCTCATAAGCACTGTCTTACCAAAGGCTCAATTCAGCTTCTGGACTCCTGCTTGCTTGCAGCTACGCCAAGCAGGATGTGGTTTTTGCCTTTAAATACACTGAAATGCTCAGGCTTGGTGCTGTTCCCTGCAGAGACTGTTTATGTCTGTAGGGAGCAGTCGCTGGCCAACTAACAAAGACATCACTGGGACTGACCAGCTCGTAAAAACTCCAATTTGGACATCACTGGGACTAGGTATATTTTCTGAGCAGCCTGCCCCATAACAGCAACATATTCATAGAACATAGGTGGCAATCCTGCTAATCACCCTGTTCCAGTCCTGGCTGTTGTCATGGGTATAAGCTAATATGGGGCCCACCATGGGATGCTGAGTAGAAGCTTGGTTTTCTTCTGATGATGTACACTGAGAAGATCTGCTGCTATCTGTCTCCCAACCACTGTTGCTCACACAGGGGCTGAATGGAAAATCTATAGGGACATGCTGAGGGCTATGCTGGGAATGGGGTCCTCACCTGCAGGCTGCAGAACAGAATAGCAAGCAAGCTGTCACTTTTCTATCATCTTTGTTTGTCCTCTTCGGCCAGCCAGAAGTAGAAGATGCAAAAAGCAGGCTCATTGGCACTCTTCTTTGAGCAGAGAGTAAAACTGGAAGGAACGTTGGCAAGACCCAACCTCTGGATGCATGGGGTTAACTTACAATATGAAGCCTGCTCCCTCAGTTATCCGGTGCTGAAGCATCAGACATGTAACCATTACCTTGTTGAATTTTCTGCTTACCAAAGATCCCCAGATATCATATGGATCATAACCCATGTCAAACATAACCTTCATTTTTGTGGTGTCACGGTGGTCGGGGAATAACTCTCTAAAAAGCATCAGTGAACATTCCTCACACTGACTCAGCCACAAGTGCTCCATAACTTGTTTTTGTTTTGTGGGCTTCTGCATGAGGTCAATAGTTAGTAACTGAATAATCATGCTTTGCACTTTTGGCAGATGTGCGAGAGGGAATGTTGTACCTTAGGTACAGGATCTCCTCTTTCACCAATTAAAAAGTGGGAGGCACTCTACAACCATAAATTTAATGGGAGGTATCCTCTGACCATAAATTACAGAAGTACAGAAGGACATCCAGGCTCCAGGCATCCATGGGGTTTCCTAGGCTTCCCACTGGTGGAGTTCTAGGGCACAGTATGAGAGACTGCCACAGATAGATCCCAGCTTTTGACCAGCTGTTAACCTGCTACCCAATTCAAAATCAGTGAGTTTGCTATTTCCTCTGGAATTCACCAAGATGTTCTCCAGCTTCAGATCTTCTCTGTGCTTGGCAGTAGTGCAGGGTGCACATAATCTGCATGAGCACTCTCCGGGCCTCTTCCTCCCGCATGCCTCTAGCCTCCAGGAGGTGGTGCAGTAGCTGTCTCCCAATTGCATACTTCAACCCATTCAACCCAAGATAGATGTTTTCAATGATTCCAATTATATGAAATAGCTTGATTACATTTGAGTGTTTCATGGTGTTCATTATATCCAACTTGGATATATTAAAGGGGAAGTTCTACCTTTGGCAGGACTCTCACACCCATCTCTGTCCTGGTAAAGAGAAGATGGGCCAGTTTCACTTGGGAAAACCTGCCCTAATTTCCCTCAGGATTCTATACTAGCACACGAAGATATCTTCAAAAGAGAAGCTGGCCAAGAGGTTCTGCCACACTGACATCCCCTCACGACGTTCACTATTCTAATCACACATCCTAAGTAGCAACACCAACTAACAATTTTATTAAGAAAGAAAGAAAGAAAAGTGTTTTTAAAAGAAGGAAAAGAAAGAAAAAAGATCTAAAAATCCAAAGCCTAGAAGTTTAAATTAGAGAACCCAAACCACCAAACAATAGCAAACTATATGTCTGATAGATCAGTAACCAAGATCTCTCTGTGTTTAAGGACAAAACTCAATTACAACCAGGGCCTTATATAGGTGTTGTCTGAAATTTTTCACACTGGTTTCTTATGATGTCAGAGAAAGAAATGGTCCAGTCACAGATGAGCATAACCCACAGTGATTTCTCACCTTTTGGCCTCCAGGATTTTTTCTTCTTAAATGATGAGCGAACAAGAACTCCAGAAAGATTTTGCTTCAGTGGGTTATGAAAACTGATATTTACTTGTTTAGAAATTTAAGTTTAGAGGATGCTACAATGGTCTTTTCCATTTTGAGTTAAAATCTATAAAATAACTTTTGGATTTTAAAAACTTCATTATACTGGAACTCAAGGTATTCAATTCTGTTTTTATTTTTAAAATTAAGAATCAGCAGTGTCAAAAGGATGGTAGCACTTCATTCACATCATGATACTACAATGAAATGCTGTTTCCTAAAATAATATAGGGCATGTTATGAACATCTAAAGCAGAAGACAGCTTTCATTATATTTTTTCATAAGGTCTTCATCAGAGTCCAGAAGGCAGTGGAGTTGACAGCCATGAATTCTGTTTTATTTTGTTTTTAATACCAGGGATGAAACCCAGGGGCACTTAACCACTGAGCCACATCCCCAGCACTTTTCATTTTATTTTATTTTATTAATTTTGAGACAGGGTCTCACTGAATTGCTTAGGGCCTTACTAAGTTGCTGACGCTGACTTTGAACTGGCAGTCTTCCTTCCTTAGCCTTCTGAGCCACTGGGATTACAGGTGTGTTGCTGTACCCGGCTCAGCCAAGAATTCTAAGACCAGAAAAATCGTCCTTTCCATAGGAGGAATAACAGGAAACATTCCCAGATGCTTCAATCCCTTTGTGCTGCTGTAAAGAAAAAATCTATATTGATAAGGTATTAAAAACAGAAATAAATTTTTCACAGTTCTGAATGCCAGCAAGTCCAAGATCAAGTACCTAGAAATTTAATTGTGGAGAGGGCTTGCTTTCTTATTCTAATATGATATCTTATCACAATGATCTCACATACTGGATGAGGCAGAAAGGTTAAACCTACTGTTTCAAATTCTTTTTATTATTTCTTTCTGTTTTCCTTTCTTTCTTGTGGTTCTGGCAATTGAAGCCAGGGCTTCATGCATGCTAGAAAAATGCTCTACCACTGAGATATATCCCCAACCCTTTTTATTTTATTTTATTTTATTTTGGGCACCTTTCACCAAGGTGCCCAAACTGATTTCAAACTTATGATCCTCCTGTCTCAGTCTCCCAAGTAACAAGAATTATAAGCTTATAACACTATTCTTTGTTTAATAAACATATGGTGTGTGTGTGTGTGTGTGTGTGTGTGTGTGTGTGTGTGTGTGTTTTGCTGGTGATCAAATCAGGGCCTTCTGCATACAAGATAGCGTTCTTTCTAAATACATACATCCCATCCAGGAAGACAGAGCCTGATGGTGCAATCACTTCTTGAAGGCCCCACCTTTAAACATTGGTACATTGGGGTTGAAGTTTCAACAGGAGTTTTGGAAGGACACACACATTCAAAGCCCAGCATCAGATTAACGAGAGAAGTTCATTGGATTAGACAAAGGGGAATGAAGGGAAAGGATGGGGAATGGGATAAGAAAAACAGTAGAATGAGTTAACATAACTTTCATTTCCTGTGTAAGGAAATGACCACTATCTCCTCCACAATCAGGTTGAATACATACCAAGTCCACCCAAGAGTATTTTATACTCACAATGTGTAGATCACCCACCAGACTGGATGAAGGTGAAAGAAGCATTAGAAAACTGGAAGACAGACTTGAGGAAATTGGGCAGGAAGCACCATAGAGAAAAGTAGAGATAGCCTCTGAGAGTATCCAAGAAACCAGCCAAAATCTGAGAAGAGAAGGAAGCATACAAGAGAGTCAAAATCAAGCACTATCGAAGCCAAGACTAGCATTTCCTGTTCAAGCCAATATGCCTTCCTCACATCTTCCCTCAGCATTCGAGGACCTGAGTCTCTAGAGACTGTGGTGAGAAAAAACAAAAAAAAGAAAGGAAATTAATATTAATCATATGCTACTTCATGTCACCTACTGTCCCATCTACTGTCTCACTTAATTGGTCCATTGGCCATAAGGATGAAATCTTTGCTCCCATTTTATCTCTAGGCAGATTCCTTTCCCCTTCCCATGGTTTAACCATCTAGGTGCTAAGAGGCCATTCCAGTCTTGTTCCAAATGGGCCTGGTTACTGATCCCATTAGTGGCAGACCCTGGCATCTTTGACAGGGTCCTGGTTTTGTAGGCATGCAGAACACAAGAGGTACGGGGGCATGGAGGCTTCCACTGAAATTTCAAAGAAAAGCCTTAGGGCCAGGCAGGAGCTAGCAGGGTCAGAATACTTGCAGGTAGCCCCTAAGATGGTGATGCAAGAAGCTATGAGAATAAAGTGAAAGCTGAAATGGAAATGTTAGAAATGCCAGAAATATGGAACATCTGCAGAGGAAAATTGCAGGCAGTGAGGAGAACCAGTCCAAGAGAGCAGCTTTGATTCTTAAAAATCAGTCCTTTCCTAAATTGCCAATCCAATACCAAGGACAGGGTTTTGAGGAAGCACCATAGAGAAAAATAAGTTTTATTGCCTTATTAGCAAAGGAGAATAGACATTCTCTTGTTATGGACTTCTATCCCAAAGGCTGTGATTCTCCTTGTCAGAAGGAACAGAGGGTGTTTTAAAGAGATAAAAGGCTATTTTCCAAGTATTATCAGTAGATGTAACTAATGTTCAGCTTATATCCTTAAGAGGGTTGCTTTGTTCCCCATTTCAAAATATGGAGTTTCTTTGTTCATGTAAGCAGTAAACGGAAGGAAAGATGACTCACTTTATGATAGGTAGAAAGTTAATCTTGCTTTCCCTATGGTTAAGGAGGGAAGGAAGGAGAAGAGGAAGGAAAAAATTGTCAGTTTTAAAATAATCTCCTAGTGGTAAAGCAGTAAGGTTTATATTTAAAGCATAAAGTGAATTCCCATAACATGAAGAGAACCCCTGTTACAGCCATGCAAAGTAATAGAGATAGGGCTGCCTAAGCCCTGTAGAACTCACATTATGTCACTGTGTGATCCAGATACCAAAATGAAGCTACAGGATTTAATTTGCCCTGCTGGATTCTGGTACTTCTCCAGACTGATTTTTCCTTTTAATTTTCCTAGTCCTTCCTTTTGAAATGGTGATGTTGAGTCTGTATTATTATGTCTTGGAAGTATGTAGCATGTTTTTAAATTTTTTAAAAAAATATTTTTACAGAAGGCTCAAAGTAAAGAGTTTGCCTTAAGTCTCAGAGGACATGTTGAACTTGAGCACATGAACAATATTGTAACTACTGACTGAATACTTGGAGATGGACTTAATGAAATTTGCATTATCAGATAGATATCAGGCATTGAGCGTCGTTTGGATTTTAAATAGTTTAGATTTATGGTTTACACCTTAAATTACCCCTCCATCTTATGTGTTGAAGATTTAGTCCCCAATGCAGCACTGTTCAGAGGAAGGTCCTCTGACACATACCAACTCACAAGGACTCTGACTTCAAAAAATGGATTATGGGATTCATAATAGATTCATAACAATTGACTTTCGGAAGGTGATAGAAACTTTAGAAAAGAGGCTTAGTTAGAGGAAATAGGTCTTTGTGGTTGTGCCCATGAAGGGCATATTTCTCTCATTTGGTCCCTGGTTCTCTTCCTCACTCTTATTATCTTTACTTCTGTAATGTTCTGCCTTGCCAGAGTCCCAAAGCAATAGGACCAAGCAACCATGGTCTAAACCTTCTGAAACTATGAACCAGAATAAATCTGTCATCATTTTGTTTTTCTCTGATATTTTGTCACAGAAAGAGAAACCTGAATAACATACCTCACAGAGGCCACCAGCATAGCACTGTCAGGCACTACAGGACACCTTCTGACTCAGAGTCCTCTAGATCATCCTGATGGCTGGAAGTCCAATTTTGTTTACCTAGCATTGCACACACTCCAGGTTTTATCTGCCATCTTCAGATGTTTTCATATCTCCTTGCAAATAAAGGAAGAAAAGAAGAAAGAAAGAAAGAAAGAAAGAAAGAAAGAAAGAAAGAAAGAAAGAAAGAAAGAAAGAAAGAAAGAAAGAAAGAAAGAAAGGAAGGAAGAAAGAAAGAAAGGAAGGAAGGAAGGAAGGAAGAAAGAAAGGGAGGGAGGGAGGGAGGGAAAAGAAAAGAAAGAAAAGAAAAGAAAAGAAAGAAAGAAAGAAAGGAAGGAAGGAATGTATGTATGTTCTTAGTTGAGTTTGGGGACAAAAACTCTTAGTTAATTAGAGGGGCTGTCTTGCCTAAGGAGTGAGGGATTTCCTATATATTGTCACTTTCTTAAAGGTATAAATGAATTTGAAAATAGCAAGAATTGCTTCTTGTCAAAAAAAATGTTATTCTACACTATTCTACTTCCAGGATAACATCTAGGGAAACCAAAAGAACCCTATTTATTATACCAGCTAAAAGAAAATAGCTAGTCCTCAAAATAGCCTGTTGGAATAACTTGATAAAAATGAAACTTTTCCTGTATTTTTAGCTTTTGATAAATATAACATCAGCTGAATACCTTCCTAGAGTACTGATGGACTATGGTTTTCTGCCTTGTCTAAGACAGGTTCTTTGAGTAACTTTCAGATTATAGGCCACATCTGTATCTTACATTTCATGCACCCATAGTAATATGTCATGTGTTGGCAAAATCAGTATATTAGGCTTATGCTGGAAGATTTGAAGCTATGCACCAAGATCATCAACACAATCCACTCTGGCCTCAGGAGGCTCCAGTCACTAACCATCCTCTTTTTTTTTTTTTTTTCCTATAGGATTATGGTAGAGTTCGATACCCCAAAAAAGAATTTAGTATTATGTGTGCCTCAGGGAAGAGTGATACATTTCCTTCTATAATCAAAGTTGGTTATAGTTTTCTTACTCAGCATATATTCTCTTCATTGTCTTGAGAAATATTTGATCAACACAACTGTTAGCTGTGTGGTTCAAATGTGTTCAATCACTCTTGTCTCAGAGCTTATTTCCATCACATTCTATACAATTTTCAGTGGCAGAACTATTTCACAGATCAAAAGTTTTACCCTTATAAAAGTCTACAAGGAACAGAGAAAATATTATAATTCTAGTTTTTCAGTGAAGCAATACATTTTTTAGAATACTAAATTTAGCTTATCCATATACACTGGAAATTCTTGATGAAAAGATTTTTCTATTGTCTATTCATGTTTTCTAGAAATCAAATTGCTCATACTCACCCAAATCACAAACTCTAAAGGAAAAAGTAGTTAGGAAGTTAAAAACTTCTTGAAATCCTTCCCCTTTATACTATATCAACTTTTATATGGGAAAAAAACACTTTTAGAAGAAAAACTATTAATAAGAGCACTATTACTTCATAACGAGTCTGTACATTTCATTTCCCCTCCAAGTGCACATATGGGTATGAGTGTGTGGGTGGGACATTGTCTTCCTCTCATCATCTCTAGATTAGTTTGACTAATGGATAGCCTTTAAGAGAGGAGCCTGACATCCTAACTTATGACTAAATTGAGACAAAAGTCCAATTAGATATACCACCTGCATATCTAAAGATGCTGAGGTAAAACAAAACAAAATAGTTCAATGGCATGTCAAGGACTTGGAGAGTCGGGTACAAGTTGGCATAGAATTAGGAATGAACCATAATAAATACCACAGATGGCAGGCTGACTTCTGGTAACTAGAAGGATCTGCCTAAGAAAAATGTGTGGTGAATTGAGGTGATTGTCACATTAAAAACTGTAAGAAGATCTTAGATTTTAATGATAAGTTATAGTGATCAACCTGAATGTGGTCAGCCTGCACTATAGAATTATATAATTTGCAAAGTTATCTAGACCTAAATTAAAATAAGCTAATTTAAATCATGACAATGAGTAGGGGAAATCTCACTGATCTACTTTAATGTTTCCAAATAAGCAAATGAGTAGAAATATAGACTAGAATCACATCATTTTTCTTTGCTATTTTGTTTAAATATGCTATGGTTTAAACGTGGTTTTTCCTCACATGTTCATGTGCTGGAGACTTGGTCCCAGTGTGACAGTATTGAGGTTGTGGGTCCTTTAAGGAGAGGTAATTAGGTCACCCGGGCACCACCACTGGAAAGAATTGGAAGGAATTAATGCTGTGATTCTGGAATGGGTTATGTCTCACAGGACTGGATTTGTTACCTCAAGAGTGGGTTGTTGGCAGGGCATGGTCACATGCCTGTAGTCCCAGCCACTTTGGAGACTGAAGCAGGAGGATCTCAAGTTTGAGGCCAGCTTTAGCAATTTTGTGAGACTCTGAGCAACTCAGTGAGATCTTGTCTCAAAATAAGAAAGGATTGAGAATGTAATTTAGTGGTAAAACCGCCCTGGGTTCAATCCCCAGAACAACAACAATAAGAGTGTGTTGTTATAAAAGATTGAGCCTGGCCTCTCCCCTGTCTCGTTTCCTATGTCATTTTATGACTACTCACTCTCAAATTCACTTCAGCCATGTGACTCAATCTGACATAAAGACTTACCAGAAGCCAGTGCCAGGCCTTACACTTGAGCCTCTAAAACTATTAGCCAAAATAAACCTCCTTCCTTTATAAAGAACTCAGCTTCAGCTATTTTGTTATTGCAACACAATTTTTTCTTTCTTGGAAAACTTTGGTCATGTTATTCTCATCAACCTATCAATGCATAACTGTTTTATATTTGTTTGAACACTAAATACTTTTTGTAAGGAATATTGCTTATCTTTATTATAATAAAAAATGCATACAACGCATCAAAAGCCCCTCTGGCTACCA
>PVHX01012653.1:29107-58289 GCA_004024805.1 Geosciurus inauris
ACAGGTCCTCTCTCTCTCCCTCTCTCTCTCTCTCTTTTTTTTTTTTTTTTTGGTTGGTACTGGGGATTGAACTCAGGGGTACTCGACCACTGAGCCACATCCCCAGCCCTATTTTGTGTTTTATGTAGAGACAGGGTCTCACTGAGTTGCCTAGCACCTCGCCATTGCTGAGGCTGGCTTTGCACTCGTGATTCTCCTGTCTCAGCCTCTCTAAGTGCTTGGATTACAGACTTGAGCCACGGCGCCCAGCTTAGACAGATTCTCTTCAAGTTGCTTAGGGCCTCACTAAATTGCTGAGGCTTATCTTGAATTTGAGATCCTCCTACCTCAGCCTCCCAAGCCACTGGGATTACAAGTGTGCAAGATCACACCTGGCAGGAATAGATTTTTCTGAGAAATGGACTGAGACAAGCAAGGAGAAGGAGCAACCACAGCAAAAGCCACTGTAGGACAGCCTGGAATTCATGCCACCTGAATCCTGGCCCAGGAAAGTCCTGAGCTGGCACTGGGGTCAAAGCAGTCTTTTTGTACACATGTATTTTCCTAACCGTCTCAAAGATGCAGCTCAGGCTAGCAAGGCTGTAACACACAGACATGTGCAGGACTCTGGGAAGAGCTGTGGAGAGTCTGGTGATGTGAACCAGCCCAGGAAGCAGGGAATCCTGAGGTTTGGAACTGGCAGGATATGGAAGGGATAGAAAGTGAGTAGCTCTTCTTCCTTCCATGGCCTAGTTCAGGTCCATTCTATTCCTCCTTGCTGGATGTACATCTGTTCCTTAAATCAGACCAGTCAGCTAAGCTGCCACTTACTCCTTCCTACTCTGCTGGAGATGGAAAAGGGTCCAGATAGTCTTGACCTGGATGAGGGTACAGGAGCATGTATGGATTTTCACTGCTTCTCAGAAACTCAGCCACCCTGCACCTTTTTCCTCTCTCTCTGGGATACTCCTTGATATACTAGAAGTTAAGGATACGATTGCTTTCCCCACCCTCAAAACTAATCTTGCTTTTAAGCAATCACCCTAAGGCCCATACTTCAGTAGCCCGGTAGGTATGTACCTCTTCCATATAAATCCAACTTGCCTTTCTTTCCCTCACCTCCTCCAGCCTCACATACCCACCCCAACTACACTGAAGCTTTCTGGCCTGAGTGTGAAGACAAAATATGTAACACATATGGTTGATTTATTAGCCTTGAACGCATGACCAATAGGAATATAACTCATGCCCAAACAAACAAATATTCTTAATAAGGCACATAATAACCTTCTTGCACATAGTACTTCCATACACTATGTTTGGCAATCATTATAAATAATAAAGTTATCAACAAAAAAAACCTCTAAAATCCAAAAACAAAATGTAGCACCAAAAAACATCAAAAAAGCAATACTTGATTACCATAGGAGAAGCAAAACAAGATGGAATTCTGTCTTGTTCATTACCAACTAGGAATGTACCTGTCAGGCCATTGAAGTTGTTTCTACTCCTTGCACATCCATGAACAGCAAATGTGCCATATGTATTGATTTAAGTGGTTGCAAATAAGTTTATCAAGTCAGAAAATTTGCCAATATGGAATTCAAAGATTAGCTGTATTTGCAGAAGATGCAATTCTCCAGTTGTTAGGTAAATCTACAATATATGCCATCTTACATTCTTCATATATTCTTGCAAAAAATCTTATGGAAAGATATATCTGTATTGATAAAAGAAATCACGGTTCTAGAAAGCAATAACGGCATAAGTTTCAGATATTCAGGCTTAGAATTTGATATAGTCAACCTATGATTTCTTAGATAATGTGTTCATCTTCAACTGAAAAAAAAAGCTTGTCTGAAAATGGAGCCTTAATTCACTAAACCACAGAAGATATGGAGTGAACATTTACTAATGACATCTGTTGATGCTGTTTTCCCTTAAATGTAAGTATAAAATGATTTTTATGTTTATGATTTACTCATTCAATTATAAAAGCATTAAATCACAGAGTAGAAACTGAAAAATTAACATCTGACTAATTTGCCTCCTCATACTTACTATATGAAAGGCTTTATTAAATCTGCAAAGGCCTCAATGGGTTGTTCCTGGTTTTCCTTCTTGCTTATTTATTTTTAAGAAACATGACAGTTGAATGTTCAGATTAAATTTAATTTTTTTCCCAAATTCAATAGTCAAACTATGGAAATATTGCTTCTATGTACCAAATTGGCCTACCAATAGCTATACTTACAATATATCTTATGGAAAATAAAAAGAAAATTAGAGTCATTATCTTCTCTCCATTACTTTTAGTGAACATTTCTTTCACTGTACATATAATACCAAAAGGCATTTCAACAGTTACCCACAGTAAATTACACTGAAGACCATTAAAAAGTACTACTCAATCCACAACTTGAAAATCACCCTAATGATTCCAACCACCTGTCCAACTATTAGTGAAAGTTAATGGGCCTTAATAAGCATCTATAAAAATTCAGCCACAGGAATCTTGTGCTGTTGTGTGACCTATATAACATCCTCCATGAGGATGAGCCAACTAAGCTTTGCAGTTCAATTTGACCACTATTTATTGCATGTCTTGTGTTTGCCATACACTGTAATAGACTAAAAGGCATTTAAAGCTAAGTAAGCCACATGTCCTCAGGAAACTCATCTAATTATAGAAATCAATGAATGCAGGGGAACCAAAAATGGAGACCATATAAAACTACATATAGATGTATACATAGTTTTTGCATGCATTCAGAGAGAAAGGAATATGCTATTATGAAATGTTCCTGGGGTAACAGTATATGCACTAAACCTTGTGTGGTCAAAACATTTCTTTAATTGAGAAGGCAGGGGAAGTTCACCTATAGGTAGTGATTTCTGCTTTTGAGAGAAGTTATGCAACAAGAAAGTGCTTTGGGAGGGACTACAAGCAAAGCTTTCGAGGAGAGAGGTTGTGTGTGTATGTGTTTGAAGATTTGTCAAAGATTTAAAACACAGAATGAAAACTTCAAACCTGAATCAGAAAAAGAGTCAATAGAATCTTTTGAATAGAGTAATGATATAACAAAAGGGAGCTTTGTATTAAAAGTATATAGCATGGATCAGTTTACAGGCAAATTTAGAAGAAAAATATATGTGAAGGACCACCTTTAGTGCCTTAATGAATTGCGTGTACTTTGTATTTATTTTCTCACTGGATGTTTCCCTTAAATGTTTCAACATTTATTCCTATTTTATAAAGTCTTAAGGACTTTAAATAAATTGCAGAAAGTAACAGAGCTAGTTAATTATGAGGTAAAATATAATACATATAAAACATAAACTCTAGACTGTTTGGCTACAGGGCATAGAAAGCAAATGGTTGGTTAACTAGGAGAATGCATGAATAAAAAATTTTGTGAGTGACTATCGTGCCTTTATAAGTGTACTCCCTGTCCTAAGGGAAATCTATAATCAACTCACCTCGAAAATATTTCCTGTGTTTTTCTGATATATGGAACTGTAGAAGTGCTCAACAAAACAAGAGATTGCAGAATCTCAGCATGTTTCATGGGTTTAGATACAATTAAAGATTTCAAAATGCAATTTCTGGCAATAACTGTATGTATATAATTTATCCTTTCCTTCACATATGAGTGATCTCCAAGCAGTATTTGCATCTGACCTTCTTTGATCTTTCAGGCAGCAAGTATATTAGAGAAACACTTCAAGGAACAGTTCACTCATGAAATGGACTTTTCATCTGCATAACTCAACAAATCTTGGACATGTGATCCAAAAAAAATAATCATTCACATGCAAAGAAAAAAAGGACAAAAAGAGTTTTCAATGTTAAAATTGTAATGAACTATCAAAGATACAATTAGAACATCATTAAAAATCCCAACACATTCTCTGAAGATACTTTGAAGTATGGTGTAATATATCAGTGTCAATATCAGATGCCAAGCTACACTTACTAAGCTTTAATACATATATATGTATATGACTTGAGGAAGATATACACCTGTATATATCATCTATGGAATTGAGAATAATGAGAGAACTACATACTATCCCTAAGTATTAAGTGAATGAAAATAGACTGACTAGGATAGTGACTAGCATGTAGTAAATGCTGCATATAACTAATTGAAATTTACTATTTTCATTTTACATTGGAATTGTTATAATCTTTAGAACTTAATTAATAATAATTTATTTCAAGCATTTTTATCACAAATTGAAAAATGAAATGGAGGCAATGTTTGCAGGGTGTCTGTGTTAGTTCACTTTTTTTTGCTAATAACAATATCTCAGACCAGGTCAATTACAAAGAAAAACATTTTAATTTTGTTCATATTTCTGATCCATTGTTAAGGGGCCTATCTAAACATGATCCCCTCGCTAGCAGAATCCAATGTCAGTGCAAGGTATAACATGGCAAGAGAAAGAGAGAACAGAAGATACCTAGATGAACTTGATGAACAAATTTACCTAGCAGATCTGGTGTGGGGAACAATCCATAAACCTGTTAATCACATGAATGGGTTAATGCATTCATGAGGATAGAGTCCTACACACATTATAAATGTTCCATCTTGTCCTCCTTTTAACACAATGAGTATTAAGTTTCAATGTGAGAGAACAACCATATTCAAAACATAGCAAAGTGCAGTTCATATTTTATTTCTAGTAGCATGCATGGGAACCAGTGCCTGAGAGGAAAGTTCATAGCTTCCCATAAAAACTAAATCAGATAGATATTCTTCATAGAAATAGGAGCTTGGACCCAGGAATGCAAACAAAACTCACAGTGAATCACTGGGAGGTTGACCACCAGAGAATCACTCCTCTTATTCTTCCATGGAGTTATGAGGGGAAAAGGAAGGAGGAGGAGAAGGAGGAGGAGAAGGAGGAGGAGGAGGAGGAGGAGGAGGAGGAGGAAGGAGAAGTAGAACAAGAATAAGAAGAAGCAGCAGCAGAAGAAGAAAATCTGGAACTCATAATACTAATTCTTAGGGGAAAAATATGTTTCCCTTACTTTTGGGAGCAGTAAATGAATTATGGGTCTTTAATTACCCAGAGACACAGCCTGATACCTCCCTTGGGAAGGCACCAAGAAAACCACCCAGTTTTATGGTGACACCCTATTCAAAGGGAAATTCCATGATTGCCATGGAATTTATCAGTTCACAACCTAAGGTTTAGATGCTGGCCAAATGGGGATGGAGAATTGCAGGCGCAAGCTGATGACTATAATTGGGCTATTCAAACTTTTGATCTTGGTTCTGTTTTAAAGTAACTTTCTCACAATGAATGCCTTTGATGTAAAAACCTATATAATAAAGGTGTGGAGCCTGCTCATTGTCAGTCCTCCTCCATCAGAAGTCCACTGAACCACCCGGTCCTGCTTCCTCTATTTCTGTGTTTGTTTGTCTTTTTTTCCACTACCCCTATCAGCTTGGTTCAGGGAAACTGAGTAAATGGTCATGCTGGAAGTGACACCTTGCTTTAGTATTTGTTCCAAGTTGTTAATGTTTCATATGCTGCTATTGTTCAGCAGGCTAAAATTTTTACTTAAAACTATGCTTTTTGGAGAAAATTGAAAAATTATCATAAAAGATAAATCACCTCCAGTTCAGGCCCTTTATGAACTAAAGGGAGAAATGCAGCTGGTCAAATTTCTTTACATATTACCATAGAAAAAATATCTTCTCTAGTGTCCTCCTGTTAGGCTTTAGATAACATGAATTGTCATGTGTAAGACAATGCAAGGAAGTTTAGAGGTGGAATGATTGGATTATGAGAGTTTTGACTTCATCAGTACATTAATCTACGGATATGGAATAACTAACTGGGTGGTTACTGCAGGCAAATATGTGACTATAGAAGGTGGGTCACTCGATGTGTGTCTTTTGGGTTTATACTTTGTAGCTAGTGAGTTAAGCTCTTTTTCTTCCTTGTTGACATGTCTTGAGCTGCTTTCCTCCTCCACTCTCTTCTGCCATTGTGTTCTGCCTCACTTCAGGGGCAGAGTAATGAAGTGGACTGTCAATGTACTGAGATCTCTGAGACCATGAGTTGAGGAAAAAATTTTTTAGAGCTCATTTTGAGGGTGTGGCTGGAGGAGGAGTTAAGTTATTGGCTATGTGTGTGTGGGATTTATATTTTGTTCCTGGTGAGAGGTGCTTTCTCTGCTTCCTTGGAGCCATATCTTGGGTTGCTTTCCTCCTCCACATCCTTCTGCCATGGTGATTTGCCTCACCCAGAGCAATACATAGGCCATCTATGGGTTGAGACCTCTGAAACTGTGAACCCCAAATAAACTCTTTCTTCTTTATATTGTTTTTGTTTTTTCGGTGACCAAAAAAAAAACTGACTAAAACACCCCAAGTTCATAAGGCCAAGTGATTTCAAATCTAACTGTCTAGCAAAGCTGTTGAAGTGCAGAGATAGCACATATGGAAATATCCCAGATCTGGTAAAGTTTTTCACTATCTTATAATTTATCCATTATTCTTTTCCTTCAAATTTATTCATGAAAACTAGGAAAACTAATAGCCATCTTATCTGGGAGATAAATGTTTATACTACTACTTTCTTTGTAAATACTCAAGATGCTTTTGAACACAACGTTCAGAAACCTTTAAAACAAGAATTGTTTAAAATGTAAAAGACAATACTTTGACTCATAAGTAGAGCTAAATATGTTGAAGTTTTGTGAAAATTTCCCAGGACACATCACTTGAAGATATGGCCTGTCAACAGTGATATAATTCTTGCTACAGAAGATGATTTTATAACTTAAGGTAGATGTTAGGGTAGGCAGGATATAAAAACAACCAAACTTTTGAATAATTGGAGTTTCTCACAATTAGAAAAATAGCTAGCTGGATTTTCTCTTAACACTACATAACAGATTTATGTTAAATGCTTTATTATTATCTTGGTTCCTGTGAACAACCTAAAAAGAAATAACTATCATCATTTTACAAAGGGAAAACTAAAAATCCTTATACAAAAAGGATCAGAAAATTGCTCAGATGTCACATGATTTTGATGACTGGTGTGATATTGTGATGAAGCCATATTTGATCTCAGGGTGAATCTAAGACTACTGAACAAGTACATGACTTTGCCTCTGCAAGCTTAGATTTGACATATTAGACATAAAGGAATCATAGAAAATTTCTGAAAAACCCATCAGAATGAGAAAAACACTGTACTAGAAGGTCAATGGTGTGCATAAAGAATTGTGAGAGAAAGATATATTCAGATCAGGCTGAGCAATGAAAAAGTTGTGCAATGATCTTGGAAGAAATGCTGAATGCTTCTACTAGACACTTTTATGAGATGTTGATGGTATTAGTAACCTTACAACATTGTGGAGTAGATCATTATTATCCTCACTCTATGAATGCAGGAATTAAAGATTTTAAAAGATCCAGTAACCATTCAGGAATACACAGCAAGCAAAGCCAGAGTTCAAAGTCACATCTATCTGATAATAAAACCTATGGAAGCACCAAGACCTATTACATTATTTTATATACAGAAATTGTTCTGAGTCATACAACATCTTTCTCAGTTACACTGATACTTGGAGCAGTTAAGGGACAACTCAATGTCATATAGTTGGATTTCAGATCCAGGGTTGTTTAAGATAATGATGAAGTTATATAAAACAAGCAACCAAAATTATCTTCTAAGCAAATAATTAAGCCAAACAAGTATCTAGCTTCCTGCTTCATGAAAGATTAGTCCCAGTTTTGAGACTAAAATTTCCTTTAGGGTGTATTTAATAATGAAGATTTTATTTATTTCTAAGACAAGTTTATATTTATCATCTGGAAGTACTCAGTTATTGCTTATAGTTCTATAAACTGAAATGAGAAAGTCAATCAGGATCTGATGCTGTTTTTTTTTTTTTTTCTTTTTGCTTTAAAAAATAAAAAGGAAAGAGTCAGATGTGTTGGCACAAGCCTGTAAACCCAGCTGCTTGGGAGGCTGAAGCAGGAGGATCACAATTTCAAAGCCAACCTCAGCAACTTAGCAAGGCCCTAAGCAACATACTGAGAAACTTTCTCAAAATAAAAAATTTTAAAAATAGTCTGGGGGGAAAAAAAGGAAAGAAAGAAAAACACCACAAAAACTATGCAGAACTATACTGTAATTCAAATCTGTTTTTCTATGAGTTATAATTTTGTGTGAGAAGTTGTAATGTCAATATCATTTTGGTACATATTGTGCATGTATAGGTTATACTTCAAACATTTAACATGTTGTAGCAACCAAGTATTAGTGTTGACAAAGGAGGAAGCTGAAGTTAGACATGGACCAATTAACATTAGAATAAAGAAAAATGGCCACATTTCTGCCTGTTGGGTGTTGGAGGAGATTCCCCTTGTGCTTGTCAAGTAGGTTTTTCTTTCTTTCCTTTTCTGAATTTGGAAATTGCAAGGCAGTTTGTGCAGTATACCATGCTATGGCTGACAGATTGACATGTCCCTCACTCAGATAATAATTGGCTTTGGCTTCCTGTCTACTAACAGCTGCAACCACAGTTTTAGAGTATGACCCCAACACTTGACTCCATGTTTCCTTGATTTACTTTCTTCCAGAGCAGTAGGATATTTTGTTGCTATTCTTAAACTCACATTTCAAACAGTGCATTGCAAGGTTAACTGGTTTTAACTCCTAACTTATAAGTCCTTTTGAACATTATACAATGAGTATAAAACTATACATTATAAAATTTTTGAAATATCCTTTTCTAAATTTTTCAGCTCTAAATATAGACTAGTACTCTTAAGTTTATCTTTGTTTCAGAATCCAGAATATATCACAATGGATCCTAACATTTTTGTTTTCCTAAGCTTGAAATTGACAGTGAGGCCAAAGTGGCTAACCTGAGTCTAATTATTTTCCTCACACTAGATCAAGCTGGAATACCCAACACACATAACAGACATGTCATTGTTAAACTGAAAAGTATCATATTCTGAAATCTTGGAGGAAGGGTTATCTACATATGCCACATGGATCTTATCTTCTATAACTCCAATCAGCATGCAGTTATTGCATATCAATTATTTGATTTTATATAAAATTCATTGATAATTTAAATATTTTCTTTCTTCACTCATTACAAAACTCCTTCCCCATCCACTGCAAAATTCCCCTGATTTCTTCATTTTATACATTTTATCACATCTAGAACGAACTTGTCACCAATTTAACTTACTGAAATCAGTCATTTGTCAAGTTCTATTTCAATTACCACTTCTATTATGAAGCTCTTTTTAATATCTCTACTTTTCCTGAAATATGATCTTGTTTGGATCTCTTTATGACAATTGTAATGTAATGTTACTATGCAGCCAACTGTGAAGTCCTGTTGTACTTGGAGAGGCAGTATGTACAGACAAATGTTTAAGAGAATGTGACCCCAGGTTAAATTGCTTGAGCCAAATCCCACAACTACCAATTCTAATTATATGATTTTTGGGCTTCTACCACCTGCCTCACAAAGTTTACCTAACACAGAAACTGAACAATTTTATAAAAATTAGTTACAAAAATTCTTGTAAAAGAAGTTACCTCAGTAACTTGGAACAGATTAAAAGCTCAATTAAAATGTGCTATTATTTTAATGAAGGTTTTCCTTCTTTGTGTCATCCTTACATGTTCGTCTTCATTATTGTTTTCTCTCTTCACTACTTTCTTTCACTGGCATTCTTACTTGATAACATATTCTCAAACCACTTTCCTCAAACTCATGCTGTACAATTGAAACTGTTCACTGAGATTGGTCATTCTTAATTGCAGATCTCATTGTGCTTCAGAAGCACTCTCCTGCATAAAATCTTTCAGAGCATCCAAATGGGTAATACCATAAAGTTAATGTCCTCAGTATGACTTGAAATGTGATCCAAATATTCATTCTTCTTTCTGCAATTTTACTACTATTTTCAAATTTGTGAATTTTCTGTGACTTGTCTTTGCTAACAGGGATACCTTTATCTACAATGGCATTTATTTTAAAGTCCTCCTTCTTAATAAATCCAGTTAAAGAATCCTGCCCACATTCCAAGTTTCAGCTGAAGCACCATCTTCCAAAAACAAGAATGAAGCCAATAAACTTAGATCATATGTTTACCTGACATTCAAAATCCTGGTTGCTAACAAAGTACCTATAACTTTACTGTTCAGTGATCTATCTACCCTTATTAGCCTTGTTAGATAAGAGGCATCCAGTTTATGTCCCTGATATTTAGAGCAATTAGTATGGATTTTATATTTCTTTCTTATTAATATCTAAGTAAAATTTATTTCATTCATAAGAAAAGGAAAACATGATTATATTCCTACTTGTAATTTAATTATCTGGAGAACTTTTAAATGATGTGATCTAAATGTGATCCAATTTGTGATTAGATCACAAATTTTAATGCACATTCTGTAGAGAGATATTGATGATGGCAATATTACAAGATTTCAAAGACTCAGATTTGTGAAGTCTCAGATTTTAGTTTCATTCTCCATTTTTCGTCCTATGTGTTTGACCATAGGATTCTATCCACTGTTTCTCAGTCTTAGAGTAAAAAGCAAAAATATGTTACACATTTGGGACAGGAAAAAAATAAAGTCAAATCGTTTTTACTCTCTATTTTATATCAGTTCACAGTATAAGTGCACATGGCTTTTTTTTTTCAGCTTTATAAACTAAAATACACAAAATTTAAGTTGAATGCCAGTCATTATTCCTAGCCAAACTGACATCAGTAACATGTAGGTGTGTTTAAAAGAATAGTATTGTTTATAATAAAATGTTTTAAATATTTGAAGTGTCTTGGCAGTTTAATAGAAATGTTCTCCTTCAAAAAGTTTACACACTTTGTGCAAATAATTATCAATGTAAAGTGAGTTCCAATTATAAAGATAGATAAATTATTTGTGGGCTTATTAAAGCACAATCATTAAAGAAAAAAAAATCTCTTTTAACATCCAGTTGTATAAAATTATACATAATTTAAATAAGACTTTATGGCAATATGATTAAACTATCCACATCAAATAAGAAATTTAAGAAAAAAAATGAAGAATGTCAAAAAAGAAATGGAAGTTTATTTGGACTAAACAAGAAAAACTATCTTACAAAGTTTGAAAAATGTGTAAGAAAATTTTAAATGGTCAACCAAAAAAATTTTAATATATACATTTTTAATATACTATTTATATTTAAGTCCCTTTGTTATATTTTATTTTCCCTCCACATTGGTTAGACTTTTAAAAAAATGCCTTTATTAGCGCATTATAATCATACATCATACTGGGGTTCATTTTGACATAACAATACATGCATGGAATATAATTTGCTCCACTTCATTTCTTGCCCTCCCCCTCTCCTTACTCCTCCTGTTTTTATTACTGTTTTATAGATATACATAAAGATTAAATTCACTGTGGTGTAATTATATATATGCGTAGCATAATTTGGTCAATTTCACAGCTCCTCCTTCCTCTCTCTTAATCTTCTTCCTCTAGTCCACTGATCTCCTTTCTGTTTTCATGGCATCCCCCTGCCCCTCTTCTTTTCCTCCTTATTTTCTTCATATGATATTAAACATTTGATCCTTGACTTTTTGAGTCTGGTTTTTCACTTGGTATTATATTCTCCAGTTTCATCAATTTACCAGAAAATGTCATAGTTTTGTTTTCTTTGTGGTTGAATAAAACTCCATTTTGTGTGTGTGTATGTGTATCACATATATACCTCAAATTTATATATTTATATATGTGTGTGTGTGTGTATATATACATATATATACATATATATATCACATTTTCTTTATATATTCATCTCTTGATTAGCACCCTGGCTGGTTCTATAACTTCACTTTTATTAATTGCACAATGCTGTACTCTAAAAATTAATATTCCTTTATCATTATAGTATACTGATTTTAGATTTTAGGATAAAAACCAAGGAGTGAGATAGTTGGGTCATATGGTGATTCCATTCTTAGTCATTTGAGGAATCTCCAAAGTTCTTAACAAAGTGATTGTACTAATTTACAGTTCCACCAACAATGTATGAGTGTACCCCTCTACCCTCACCAACACTTACTATTATTTGTATTATTGATGGTTGCATTCTAACTGGAGTGAGATTAAATCTCAATGAAGGTTTGATATGCATTTCCTTGATTGCTAATGATATCAAAAATTTTCATGTATTTGTTAGCCACTTGTATTCTTCTTCTGAGAAAGGTCTGTTTAGTTCATTTGCCCATTTACTGATTGGACTTTTTTTTGTTGTTTTGTTTTGTTTTTCTCTTTTTAGTGTTAAGGTTTTTGGATTCTTTATATATTCTGAATATTAATCGCATGTTGGAGGAGTGATTGGCAAAGATTTCTCCTATTTTGTAAGCTCTGTCTTCATGCACTTTTTTCCCCCACTATGCAGAAGCTTTTTAACATAATGTCAACCCATTAATGGATTCTTGGTTTTATCTCTTGAAATTTTATTTGTTCTGTTAAAGAAGTTGAAGACTGTGCCAGTTTAATGCAATGTTGAGGCTATGCTTTCTTCAAGCATTTGCAAGAAAAAATGTTCTTTGGTTCACTCTGAGTTGAGTTACATGCAATATAAAAGATAGGAATCTAGTTTTATTCTTCCACATATGGATACCTGTTTTTCAGCACTGTTTTTTAAAAAAGGCTATCTTTTCTGTTTGTTGCCTTTGTTGAGTATAAGATGACTGTACCTATGTGGATTTGTTTCTGTGTCTTTTATTTTATTCAATTTGTCATCATATCTATTTTGATTACAGTACCATGGTGTTTTTGTTATTATAGCTCTGTGTATAGTTGAAAAAAATTAAGAAAATAGTACACTATAATCAAGTGGGTTTCATCTCAGGGATGCAAGTTTGTTTCAACATACACAAATTAGTATATGTAATACACCACATATAGTGTTAGAATAAGAATCATATGATCATCCCAGTAGATACAAAAAAGTAACTCCACAAAATCTAGCACCCACTTATATTAAAAGTTCTGCAGAAACCATGGTTAGAAGAAATTTACCTCAATATTATAAAGGCTATCTTCAACAAACCTAGGGCCAACATCATACTTAATAGAAAAAAAATGAAAGCATTTTCTCTAAAATCAGGAAAAATACAAGGAGCTCTTACCACTCCTATTAAACACGGTTCTTGAAACTCTAGCCAGAGCAATTAGACAAGAGAAGAAAATTAAAGAGATACCAATAGGAAAGGAAGAAGCCAAAATATTTCTGTTTGCAGATGACAAGGTCTTATATCTAGAGAATTTCCAAATAACTCCACCTGAAGATTTCTGGAGCTGATAAAGTCAAAAAAGTAGCAGGATACAAGATCAACATACATAAATCAATTACTTTCTTATATTATAATAATTAATTTGCCAAGAAAGAAACCAAAAACACTAACCCATTGTAATAACCTCAAAACAAAATAAACAAAGGAAAAAAACCACAACTAATTGGGAATATATCTAACTACGGAGGTGAAAGACCTCTACAATGAAAATTACAGAACACCAAATAAATAATTTAAAGAAGGCCTTAGAAGATTGAAAGATTTTTTGCATGCTCTTGGGTAATCAGAATTAATATCATCAATATGGTCATACTACCACAAGCATTACACAGATTCAGTGTGATCTTCATCAAAATATAAATAATGTTCTTTACAGAACTTCAAAAATGTCATACAATTTCTTTAGAAATATAAAATACCCAGAGTAGCCAAAACAATCCTGAGGAAAAAAGATGATACTGGAAGCATAACAATACCTGATCTCAAATTATACTACAGAGTATGGTGGTTTTAATAAAAGACTCAATAAATATTATTGAATTTGATAACACACAAATATTATTATTATTAATGTAGCTATTATCATTTTAATTAGAATGGGCTTAAGTAAGTTATTTTCCATCATTCAGAAGACGGAATGCTTGATGATGTCCTCACAAAGGGAATTAGATTGTTGATTTTCAACAATAATAGTATGGGAGGGAACAGAACGAAATACACATGGCAGTTTAAATGCTGCCACTAGAAATGACAGATATCAATGCTACTAATACATATTTGGTGCCATGCAAGTATGCCACATCCCAGGAAAATTAAAATATTATGGTACTAAAATATTATTCACTACAACATACAAGAATAAAACCTATGCCAGGCATGGTGGTACTGACCTGTAATTCCACCAGCTTGAGAGACTGAGGCAGGAGTATTATAAGTTCAAAGCCAGCCTCTGGCCAAACTCAGCAACTTATCAATGCCCTAAGCAACTCAGAAAACCCTGTCTCTAAATAATATATATTTGTATATATAAATAATATATAGTATAAAACATAAATATTATAAATATTTTAAATAATATATTATAATTATTATATATAATATAAATAATACATTATAAATAATATATTATATGTAATATAAATAACATATTATGAATAATATATTCATATAATATAAATAATATATATTACATTATATTAAAATAATAATATTATAAATTTTATATATATATATATATATATATATATATATATATATATATATATAGGCTGGGGGGATGTGGCTTAGTGATTAAGCACCCCTGAGTTCAATCCTCAGTACAAAAAAAAAGAATAAAACCTATCACATTTTACTGGAGCTCTTTAAAGTCAAAGGACATTTCCCACAAATCTTTGTATATTTAACAACAATATACAAAAAGGAAACAACCTTTATTTCCATAGAAACTATGCTCTAAAGAAATCAAAAGGAGAGGCTGAGACAGGAGAATTGAGTTCAAAGCCAGCCTCAGCAATGGAGAGGTGCTAAGCAACTCAGTGCGACCCTGTACATAAAAAAACAAAAAAACACACACACACACAAAATAGGGCTGGGGATGTGGCTCAGTAGTCAAGTGCCCCTGAGTTCAATCTCCAGCACCAAAAAAGAAAAAAAAAGAAAAAAAAGAAATCAAAAGGAGACACAGAGGCAAGGTAAAAAGGCAGAAAATGGCTGCTGGTCCAAGCTGCCAGTTTTATTTATATCAGTAGGTTACCTTAGGTCACTGGCATCATTAATACAATATTGTACATTGTATTATTAGGCAGGTTACAGAGAAAGCAACATTATGCAGCTTATTCCTCAGTTACATACTAAGTTGCAATGTGCAATGTTAGGAGCTTTGTGTAACTTTTAAGAAAGTCCATTTTTTTAAATAATTTATGTAAATGCATTTCAAGTCATAGTACATATATAGAGCTCAATTTTTCCATTTCTCTGATTGAAAACCAGATAGAGTCACACCATTTTTGTCTTCATACATGCACCAAGGATGATAATGACGATCTCAATCAACCATCTTTACTATATCCATTCCCCTTACCTTCCCCCCACCTACCCTCTGCTGCATCCAGAGTTGTTCCATTTCTCCTGTTCCTCATTCCCACCCCGCTTATGTATCATCATCCACTAATCAGAGAGAACATTTGGCATTTGGTTTTTTGGGATTGGCTTACTTCACTTAGCATAATGTTCTCCAATTCCGTCCATTTGCCTGCAAATGCCATAATTTTATTCTCTTTTATTGTTGAATAATATTCCATTGTGTATATGTGCCACAGTTTCCTTATCCATTCATCTATTGAAGGGCATCTGGGTTGCTTCCACAGTTTTGAAATTGTGAATTGTGCTGCTATAAACATTGAAGTGGCTGCTTTACTGTACTGTGCTGTTTTTAAGTCTTCAGGGTATAGGCCAAGTAGTGGGATAGCTGGATCAAATGGTGGTTCCATTCCAAGTTTTTTAAAAAATCTCCATACTGCTTTCCAGATTGGTTGCACAAGTTTGCAGTCCCACCAGCAATGTTTAAGTGTACCTTTTCACCACATCCTCGCCAGCACCTATTGTTGCTGGTATTTTGGATAGCTGCCATTCTGACTGGGGTAAGAGGGAATCTGAGAGTTGTTTTGATTTGCATTTCTCTAATGGCTAGAGACGTTGAACATTTCTTCATATATATGTTTATTGATTGAATATCTTCATCTGAGAGGTTTCTATTCAGCTCCTTAGCCCATTTATTCATTGGGTTGTTTGATTTTTGGTGTTAAGTTTTTTGAGTTCTTTATATATCCTGGAGATCAGTGCTCTATCTGATGTGCGTGTGACAAAAATTTGCTCCCAGAATGTAGGTTCTCTGTTCACCTCATTGATAGTTTCTTTTGCTGAGAAGAAGCTTATCACTTAAAGTCCATCCCATTTATTGATTCTTGCTTTTATTTCTTGTGCTAGGAATTTGGGGCCTAATCCAATGTGATGAAGATTTGGACCTACTTTCTCCTCAATTAGATGCAGGGTCTCTGGTCTAATTCCTAGGTCTTTGATCCACTTTGAGTTGAGTTTTGTGCATGGTGAGAGGTAGGGGTTTAGTTTCATTTTACTGAAAATGGATATCCAGTTTTCCCTGCACCATTTGTTGAAAAGGCTATCTTTTCTCCAATGAATGCTTTTGGCACCTTTGTCTAGTATGAGATAGCTATATTTATGTGCATTACTCTCTGTGTCTTCTATTCTGTACCATTGGTCTACATGTCTATATTGGTGCCTGTACCATGCCGGTTTTGCTACTATAGCTTTGTAGTAAAGTTTAAGGTCTGGTATTGTGATGTCTCCTGCTTCACTTTTCTTGCTCAGGATAGCTTTGGCTATTCTGAGTCTCTTATTTTTCCAAATGAATTTCATAATTGCCTTTTCTATTTCTGTAAGAAAGGACTTTGGGATTTTACTTGGGATTGCATTGAATCTGTATAGCACTTTGGGTAGTATGGCCATTTTAATAATATTGATTCTGCCTATTCAGAAACATGGGAGGTCTTTCCATCTTCTAAGATCTTATTCAATTTCTTTCTTTAGTGTCTTGTAATTTTCATTGTAGAAGTCTTTCACCACTCTTGTTAGATTGATTCCCAAGTATTTTATTTTTTTGGAGGCTATTGTGAATGGAGTAGTTTTTCTAATTTCTCTTTCAGAGGACTCTTTCCTAATGTATAGAAATGCATTTGATTTATGGATATTGATTTTATATCCTGCAACTTTGCTGAATTCATTTATCAGTTCTAGAAGTTTTCTGGTGGAACTTTTTGGATCCTCTAAGTATAGAATCATGTCTTCTGCAAATAATGATAGTTTGAGTTCTTCTTTTCCTATTCAAATCCCTTTTATTTCCTTCATCTGTCTGATTGCTCTGGCTAGAGTTTCAAGGACTATATTGAATAAGAGTGGTGAGAGAGGGCATCCCTGTCTTGTTCCAGTTTTTAGAGGGAATGCTTCCAGTTTTTCTCAATTTAGGATGATGTTGGCCTTAGGCTTAGTATACATTGCTTTAACAATGCTGAAGTATGTCCCAACTATCCCTAGTTTCTCTAGTGTTTTAAACATGAAAGGGTGCTGTATTTTGTCAGATGCTTTCTCTGCATCAATTGATAGAATCATGTGATTCTTATCTTTAAGTCTATTGATGTGATGGATTACGTGTATTGATTTTCGTATGTTGAATCAACCTTGCATCCCTGGAATGAACCCCATTTGATCATGGTGCACTATTTTTTTAATATGCTTTTGTATGCAATTTGCCAAAATTTTATTGGGAATTTTTGCATCTATGTTCATCAGGGATATTGGTCTGAAATTTTCCTTTTTTGACGTGTCTCTGTCTGGTTTTGGAATCAAGGTGATACTAGCCTCATAGAATGAGTTTGGAAGGGTTCCTTCACTTTCTATTTCATATAATAATTTGAGAAGTATTGGGGTTAGTTCTTCCTTGTAGGTCTTGTAGAATTTGGCTGAGAATCCATCTGATCCAGGGCTTTTCTTGGATGGAAGGCTCCTGATGGCCTCTTCTATTTCTTTGCATGTAATTGATCTGTTTAAGTCATGAATGTCCTCCTGGTTCAGTTTGGGTAGGTCATATGTCTCTAGGAATTTGTTGGTGTCCTCAGGGTTTTCTATTTTACTGGAATATAAGTTTTCAAAATAGTTTCTGATTATCCTTTGCATTTCAGCAGGGTCTGTTGTGATATTTCCTTTTTCATCACAAATTTTGGTAATTTGGGTTTTCTCTCTCCTTCTTTTTGTGAGAGTGGCTAAGAGTTTTTCAATTTTGTTTATTTTTTCAAAGAACCAGCTTTTTGTTTAGTTTCTTGCATAGTTTTTTGCATAGTTTCTTGTGTTTCAATTTCATTGATTTCACCTCTGATTCTAATTATTTCCTATATTCTACTTCTTTTAGTTTTACTTTGTTCTTTCTTTTCTAGGTCTTTGAGTTATAGTATCAAGTCATTGATTTGTCGACTTTTACATCTTTGAATAGGTGAGCTTAATGCAATGAACTTTCCTCTTAGCACTGCCTTCATAGTGTCCAGGAGATTTTGGTATTTTTATCAGAGTTTTCATTTACCTCCAAGAATTTTTTAATCTCTTCCCTGATGTATTCTGTTACCTATGCATTGTTCAATAGCAAATTATTGAGTCTCCAGGTGTTGTAGTGGCTTCTTTTTTTTAAACTGTCATTAATTTCTAATTTCAGTCCATTATGGTCAGATAGAATGCAGGGTAGTATCTCTATTTTTTTGTATTTGCTAAGACTTGCTTTATGGCATAGCATATGATCTATTTTGGAGAAGGATCCATGAGCTGCTGAGAAAAATGTATATTTCCTTGTTGATGGATGGAATATTCTATATATATCCATTAAGTCTAGATCATGGATTGTTCTATTAAGCCTTGTAGATTCTTTGTTTAGTATTTGTTTGGAAGATCTGTCCAGTGGTGAGAGAGTTGTGTTAAAGTCACCAAATACTATTGTGTTGGGATCTATTTGGTTCTTGAATTTGAGAAGAGTTTCTTTGACGAACATGGCTGCCCCATTGTTTGGTGCATAGATATTTAAGATTGTTATGTCTTATTGATGTATGATTCCCTTGAGCAGTATGAAATGACCTTCTTTATCCCTTTTCACTAACTTTGGTTTGAAGTCTA
Organism: Geosciurus inauris; assembly: GCA_004024805.1. Lineage (NCBI taxonomy): Eukaryota > Metazoa > Chordata > Mammalia > Rodentia > Sciuridae > Geosciurus > Geosciurus inauris. The sequence goes on from PVHX01012653.1 coordinate 48,187, forward strand.
CTTTATCTGAAATGAGGATGGAAACTCCTGCTTGTTTACATAGTCCATGTGAGTGATAAATTTTTTCCGTCCATTCACCTTCAATCTGTGAGTATCTCTTTCTATGAGATGAGTCTCTTGGAGGCAGCATATTGTTGGGTATTTTTTTTTTAAATCCAATCTCCCATTCTGTGTCTTTTAATTTCTGAGTTTAGGCCATTGACATTCAATGTTATTATGGAGACATGGTTTGTATTTCCAGACATTTTGGTTTATTCTTCATTTTTTAACTTGACTGGGATTCTCCTTTGTTTGGCCTTTAATGTAGTTCCTCCCTCTGCAGGTTTTCATTATTGTTTTTGATTTCCTCCTCATGGAATATTTTACCAAGAATGTTCTGTAGTGCTGGCTTTCTTGCTGTGAATTCTTTTAATTTTTTTTTTTTTATCTTGGAAGGTTTTTATTTTATCTTCAAACCTAAAACTTAATTTTGGTGGATATAAGATTCTTGGTTGGCATCCGCTGTCTTTTAGCACTTGGTATATGCTTTGCCATGATCTTCTTGCTCTCAGGGTCTGGATTGAGAAGTCTGCAGTGATCCTAATTGGCTTCCTCCTATATGTAACCTGATTCCTTTCTCTTGTGGCTTTTAAGATTCTCTTTATTCTGAATGTTAGGAATTTTCATTGTGATGTGCCTTGGTGTAGGTCTGTTGTGATTTTGTACATTTGGTGTCTTGTAAGCCTCTTGAATTTGATTATCCAATTTATTCTTCATATTTGGAAAGTTTTCTGATATTATTTCATTGAAAAGATTGCTCATTCCTTTGGTTTGGAGTTCTATGCCCTCTTCTACCCCAATAATTCTCAAGTTTGTTCTTTTAATGTTATCCCAAAGCTCTTGGATGTTCTGTTCATGGCTTCTTACCATCTTCACTGTGTGGTCAACTCTATTCTCCAGGTTAAATATTTTGTCTTCTGTATCTAAGGTTCTGTCTTCCAAGTGGTCTAATCTGTTGGTGATGCTTTCCCTTGATTTTTTAATTTGATTTATTGTTTCTTTCATTTCATGGATTTCTGTCTGGTTTTTTTTCAGGTTCTCTATCTCCTTATTGAAGTGATCTTTGAAGTAAAAGATCAAATTTGTATTTGATCTGTATCTGTATCTCTGTATTTGCCTCTATATCTCTTTATTGAAGTGATCTTTTACTTCCCGTATTTGCCTATGTATCTCTTTATTGAATTGGTCTTTTGCTGACTGGGCTTGCTCTCTTATATCATTTTTTATGTCACAGGGCATTTTAGATATTTACATCCTGAATTCTTGTTCTGTCATTTCTTCTGCGGTACTGACCATGGATTCAAGTAGCATGTTATCTTGGTTTGTTTGAGTCACTTTCTTTCCTTGTTTTTTCATGGTTCTTGTGTGTCTTTCCTTATAGCTCTGCTGATCCAAGTTGTTACAGTTTTTACTCCTATATGGGTATAATTTCCCTGCAGGGTTTCAGAACCTGTCTTTTAAAGGGGAGACCAATATTGATTGATCTCAATAGAAGCAATATACAGTTTCAAACCAAGTAATTCCTAAGAGTTCCCAAATACATTTACAGTTTAGTCATGATATACAACAATGGTGGGTTCCTTTACAATCTATTATGTAAACAATATGTTCACACAGGCGTCTATAGTTTCTGTTGGTGGGCTAGGGAAACTTGAGGGTGGGGTGTAGGATAGATTGTTGGGGTAGTAGGAAGTGAGGATATGGTTATTAGATCTTAGAAAGCATAAAAAAGGAATCCAAGAGAAGTTGGTTATTAGTAGAAAGCGACCGAGAGTTGGGGAAGACCCGTAAGGAGGAAGAAAAGGGAATACAGCGAGGAAAGAAGATATCAAGAAGAATAAAACATATGAAAGTGTGAGTTATAAAACTATATCATACCACTTTAGTATACAGTTCAGAAATCCCAATCTACCATGACCTACTGTATAGCAAATACTTGGTTTCACAACTGTTGGGGATTAGAGGGAAGGAAAAAGAAAGAAGGGAAAAAAGAAAAGAGCTGTGAGATAAAACAAAAAGATCAAACAATAGAAATATTAGGAGAAGAAGATAAAGGATAAAATAAAAAATAAGAATAAAAAAAGTAAAAAAAAAAACAAGTCTCAATGTAAATAAACAGGAATTGTTCCTTTCACCTCCAGTAAGTGGCATTGTCTGTTGCTTGCTGGGCTTTCCCCGCTGGTGTCCTGGGTGTGGGTTTCACAGCCGGGTGTAACTCTGGGTCAGGCCGCTGGTGAAATTGCTGTCTTTTCACGGTGTTCTGTGTTGAGTTCAGTTTGTTCCCATGAGCCGTCCCTAGCCCCTTCATGTAGAAGCAGGCCCGGCCCCGTGTGGGGCCCTGGGCTGGGGCTCTGAACCACCCGCAGCAGCACTGCAGGCCATGGTGCGCCGATTCCTGATGAAGTCATGCTGTTTGTGGCAAATGTTGCTGCCTGGTGGGTCTGCGTACATGTGCAAGTGGAATTCCTACAGGGACAGCTGTCGGATGATGCCCAGAAGCTGGCTGAGAGATGGAAATTGCACAACTTCTGGAGTGACTGACCATGGCATCCATCTAGGTCGCCATCTTGGAACCGCCTCAGAAAGTCCACTTTTTACAGGTACTATTAGATGGGTAGGTCCAGGAGAAGCCCAGCATGGTGAAACAATGTAGTTATCTGGCAAGCAAGTTCCTTTATTCCCAGGAGCTGTGTACCTAAGATCAAGGTGGAGGCACAAAGATAAGGCTCTAGCCTTATCTAAGACACACTGATAAGGCTCTAGCACAGACCCTCCTGGTGGCATCATTTCTACAGCTGCTAGGCATCCTGTGCTTTTGCACAGAAACTTCCTAGCAGCTGTGCATCCCATACTTTTGTATAGAAACTTTCCCAGCAGCTAGGCATTCTATACTTTTGTATAAAAATTTTCCCAGCCAGCAAGCATGCCATAGCTGTGAAATCATTAGAGACCACAATCTCAAACACAGAACTCTTACGCTTTGCAGTAAATATTTGGTAATAAGTAAATAAATTATTTTATATGCACCTTAAACATCAATGTAATGATTGCAATTTTGGAATGTATGTAAATGTAGAGAATCAACTAATTTTAAAATGACATATTGAGCTAAAATATTATTAATTCACTTCATTTTGATTTTCCACTTTCTTAAATCTTTGCATTTTAAAACCAGGAAATTTCAGTTTTGCTATCTGGAACTTCTAGCCACAGTGTAATAAAAATTATCTTTGGGACTTTTCCAAAGCTCTTCCTCAATTATTATTCTATCTTAAATCTTTTAACATACTATGGCAGAATGCTGTCATCTACAGACATTAATCATATTTAGGATGGTTTAATAACACTTTTTTTCCATGGGAAATTAGGTGTCATGTCTTTAAACCATGTTAATTATCTCCAGTGTACATATTTTATTCTTTTCCCAGCCCCACTAAACACAAACCTCCTTCTGATCTGACATAACCTTTGTGCACTCAATTATATTTTGGTAGAACTATTACTGTTTCTAAATCCCAATCTGAATTCCTTCCAGGGATGTCAGACTGATAGCTTATATTTTTTCCTCATTGAATGAGTCATGAGTAGGTAGAATCTTATTGAAAGTGATACAAAAAATAGTCTAAGGTATTATGACTAAACATTGATTATGTATAATTATTATGTTGTGACAGGAAATTTTTTTATTTCAAAACTCTAAAGATTTTCAAGTCATTAAGAGAATATTAAAAGCATAATAAATGAAGAAAATTATATTTTCCCTAAATGTCACATGAGTGTCTCACATTAAAATACAATCATACAAAGATTATAAAAGAACATTTGTCTTCAAATGTATAATGTTCTGTGAGTCTCTTTCCTGTGGTATTTTATTTCAGTGACTGAGATTCAAAATAACATACTTTTATACAATTTTTTTATCCCACTAAAAAAGAATGAAGATATATGCAAAACCAGCAGTATCATAAAATATAGTAAAATTTTTGTCTCTTTACTAGTTTATTTTTAATTATTTGGAGGTCAATTATTGATAGTTAACTACAGGAAAAAATAAGATAAATTTTTTTTTAATGGGATCCTCATGATCAACAACACATTACAACGATTCTCTCCTCTGGGGTCTTGTCCTCCACTCATCTAATTTTAAAAATGGAAGAGTAATGGTATAGAAAATATGCTTGAACAAAGGCACATATATAAACTTTATTACTCAGTTCTAAGAAGAATAGACATTATTTTCAAGCAGACTTTGAATATTTAGAAAAATTGACTATCTTAGTTCACAAAAGGAGTTTAGTTCATTAAACTCCAATAAACATTATACAATATATTCTCCAAACAGAGTATATTAAGAATAAAACTACAATAAGAGTATCATTTATGCAAATCTATATACCTTGAAACTATACAGTGTATTAATCAGAAACTTTTAGGAATATAAACATTTTAGATAGTACAAAATGACTGGGATTGAACATTAAGGGAAACCTCTACATGTAACAGTGGTCCACTTTAACTTTTGAATATAGCCCTTACTGTTTATTTTAAAAGGGAAATATTTTTTTCTTTTCCTTTTTTTCCTCTCCCCCTCCATAACCTGGGTGGGGACAAAGAACAAGATTACCTTTTCTCATCTTATGCTGAGTTCTAGGTGTGTGTGTTCTTGAGTACACACTCACCACAGGAAAGATATGTCACTAGAAGATCTAGGAAGTGACTATCTCTCAAATTAACAAGTGAATTTCAACACACCATCAAGGTGCACCTGGGACTCCTTTCAAGACACACATGGAATGCAGCCTTTTATAAAAAACTTTTATAAAAACCCTCTGTTCTTCCTGATGGTCAGAACCATGGCCTCTGAGATTGGAGTCCCCTGTGCTTCTCCTTTGCTAGCAAAGCAATAGATCTTCTATTTCTTTTTACTCAAAACTGTGTTCCTATTATTAATTTGGCATGAATTGGCACCAGGGACAAGGACCAAGGTCTTGGTAACATACAGACCCAAATCTGTGTAATAGAGTGAAAATAAAATTCTATATTCTACATTATAAGTTTTATAAAATTGCTTGTAACTGCTTATACATTTATCAGAAAATGAATTATTAAAATTTTAAATAAAGAGCTAAATATTTTTTACCATATTTGGGAAAATGTTAAACTAAAAAAGATGAAAGTAATAAATTGGAAAATCCACATAAATTAAATGTTGAACAAAATAGGAAAAAAGTAACATTAATAAAATGTAATAATACAACTAATACAACTAAGGACTGGGTATTTGAAAAGACTAATAAAATAACAATATAGAGAAGTACATTATCAAAATTGATCAAAATAAAATGTAAAATATGTAAATAAAAAGGATATGCTCAGAGAAAACACAGATTAAAAGAATAGTTCAAAATTATTAACAATAAACAAACTAACATATTTGGTAATGTTACCAAAAGCTCCGTTCTTGCCCCCAATGCCAATCCAATAATGAGGACACTATTTTGAGAAAAAGGAAAAGAATATTTATTGCTTTGCTAGCAAAAGAGAAACACAAGGGACTCCTATCCCAGAAGTTGTGATTCTGCCCATCAGCAGAAACACAGAGCTTTTAAAGAGGTGATTCCAGGGCTAAATTCCATGTGTTCTCTATTGGTGTTGTAATTCAGTTGTGAATTTGGGAGATAGTCATTTCTAAGATTTTCTGGTACCATCCCCAAAGTCTGGATTACTTAATTCCTATGGTGGGTGAATGCTCAAGAACAGAGAACTCTGTCTAGGATGGGGAATAGAGGTAATCCTGTTCCCCCTGAGATTAGGGAGGGGAGAGATTAGGGAGAAGCAGGGAGAGAGGAAGAGAAAGAAACATGTCCATTTTTAAAATAAGTTGCAGTGGCAGAGCAGCAAGGGCTATATTCCAAGCATAAAGTGGGCCACTGTTACAGAAAATAGATGGCCAAATGAGTAAATTTCTGGAAGAGTTTAAAATGTTGCTGTGAAGAAGTTGTAACTTAAAATTAAAAAAGAGCAGTGATCTTTAAATAATTTTAAATAATCAAGAACTCCTTCCTCCCCAAGCAAAATATACATATGATTCTGAGGGTGTTTTCTTCAAATATTTAAGAAATAGAATTTCTATATTATCAAAGGTATTTCAGAGCATACAAAAGAGAAAGAAAAATGATTAATTATATGACACTCAAAAGAAAGGTTAAGCCATGAGACTTATGTAAATAGATGTGAAAATCAAAATATTTTTTTAAATCCAACTACATAGTTTATCAGAATCAAATTGGTCTCATGCCAGATCCAAATATGATTCATCTCTGAAAGTCTACAATAGTAATCACAATAAGGAAGTAAATTATAATATCTATAATTATGTAATATTTTCAGAAAAACCTACTTTATAATAGTATTTACTATGCAAATTTTAGGAACCAAAAATAGTAGGAAACACATGAAGTTGATAATTTGATATACTTCTTAAATTGATAAAAAAAAAATAACCCTAATGTTAATGGGGAAACTTTTGATACACAACAAAAAATAACACTTCAATTTATTTTTCTATTTTGTGAATTAAAGCAAACATAAAAGAGAATACAAAAAGAAAAAGAAAATGGAAGCAGATCTCATGGACCAGAGATGCTTTATTTAGCACTGGCAGGGCACAGCTTCGGGCAGAAAATGGTGGCAGGCCCCCATGAGGATCTGGCTTTTATATGGCCTTAGCACAGTCAGGTCATGAGAGGAGCCCATTTGGTTGGCCCTCTTGGTGGACAGGGCTAGGTAATGGGAGAAATTAAGGGTGGGGCAGGAGGACAAATAGGTAACCATATTCTTCATTCCAGATTCTGAAAGGGGTGTAATGAATTGGGGCAATGTCATCATATCTCACTATTTACTGCTGAAGAGGGGTGGAGTAGGGGATCCCCTGTCAGAGATCTGGAAGAGGATAAGGAGGTGGGGGATGTTTTAGGTTCCTCTAAAGTCCTGGTTGTTGTGGTGTGAGGTGGGTGTAGAGGGATAAAACTTTGATATAATTATGGGTAATTTCTTTTTTATGGTGCTAAGAGTCACATTATGAGTAAAGGAGAATGACTTTTGTATGTTCTTGGGAGGTAGTCTGGGTTAGATGGGTCATCTTGTCCAGAACTTGCTTCTGTATAAATTTAACAAAGCGGGGGAAAACATTATTACAAGAAAAATGAGAAATAGAGGATTAAAAGAGGGTAAAGCTTTCATTTAATAAAAAATCTTGGAGCTGTTTCTATGTCAAAAAACACAGTTCTACCTCATTATCTTTATTATTTTTAAATACATGATTATGAAATAATTGACTTATCCAGTATCCTACTGATGGAATCATGTTGTTTCCAGTTTTTTTTATTTCTTACTGTTTTTACTTAGGTCTTTGCTATTACAGATACCATCATTTATATCTTATTTGTCACACATTAGCTACTCTATCTGTAGTCTCAATTCCTCACTGTGGAACTGCAGAATTAAAGGGTATGTGCATATAAAAAAATAATAATAATAATAAAAGAGGGTAAAGCCAGAAAGTCCACCATTTTAGGAATTGGCTACTTCTCAACTACATTGTTGCAATTGGTCCTGTAGCTATTTAACCTTATTCCTTATCAGTCCTTAATAATTGGCATAGAAGAAACATTCTCCCCAAGGAAGAGAGAGGTCACCACATTTGGCAGTAAGGAAATCTAGGCCCTGATGATTCTGCAGGACTACAGATGCCAGGGAATCTAATTGATTTTGTATAAAGTCGATACCAAATCAGTGACCTATTTGTATCTTCAATAACCTGTTCTGACAACTTTTTATAGTAGTGAAAAGAGGTCATCATGTTGCTCCTGAGACAATCTCAGTGGACATCTGTAACTCTATGAGTAAGGGAATAAATTGAAGGGCTCTCTTGTGTCTGATGTGTGCCATTATTGAGATAGGCAAACTTTTGGTTGTTAGGTAAAATGTAAATTTGAGAAGTATGGACAATCAAGGTACAAAATGCCTCAGAATTTGGGGAGTACTAGTGCTGTGGGTCTGACACAAGCATACCTTTTAATTTCAATTAAAGGAACTATTGTCTCTTCTTTTAAATACCCAGCTAGGCTGTACTTTGGTTATAACTGTTTTTGCTGGGTGTTCAAGACCAAGCTGGTCAAATTGACCTTGTTCTTGTCTATTATTAGCAGTCAGCTGAGTCTCCTAAGGAGATCACTCTTGGAAGCTTGTGGACAGCCTCTTAGTTCCATCACTGCCATCTGCAGGATAGGTCAAGGGTCTAGCTGACCATATGACTTCTCTAGGAAGCATCAGGGATGTCTCCCTTTTCTAATGACTCTCTTTTGCAGAATTTGCCCTGGTTTGTTTTTTGTTCTCCAAGGTCTTGGTAATCCCCCTGATTGGGAGGTCATGGGTCCAGAGTTGCAATGCCCTTTGAGAAGTTTTCTTTATCCCTGGGTTCAAGCTGACTCAGAGGGCAAGAACCAAATATTGACTATTTTTTTTATTGATTTACTTCCTTAACTTTAATCTCCAAGCCGTGATCTCAAACATTCAGCAAGTCAGTTTCACCAGTATTAAGAGTATTGGGATTTAACTTTAACATCTATAACTCTATAGTCATTTTATCCATTCTATTTGGGGTCTGTATTGGGTCTAGAAGTTAAGTCTTACATCCTGTCTTTCTATAGATAGATGAGGGTCTAACATCTCAAATTAACTTAGGTTATTATATTGAAAGTTGTACTTCTGTAAGGCACTAACAGATAACATTTAAAGTTTATAAGGAAAATACAAAATGAAGTTAATAAGAGTAAAAACATTGAGTTTTTATAATAACTGTGAGCTAAGAAACCCAAATTTTATCATCTTAAAACTTATAGAGCTGAGGTTGTGGCTCAGTGGGTAGAACACTTGTCTAGTGTGTATGAGGCACTGGGTTTTATTCTCAGCACTACATATAAATTAATAAATAGAGATCTCGGCAAGATGGCAGCTTAGAGGGACGCAGCTACCAGTCTCGCTAAACAAAAGACCAGAAACCGCGGTACAACCTTCTCCCACCCAGCGTTTGGACAGCACGGAAGGAAATTTCACTCGCGCGGGTAAGCAGAACCAGTAGCCGTAGACACAGCGCGACTCCAGCGGCTGTGGCCAAAAGCGGCCCGGGGCAGCGTGGCTGCAGGAGGCGGTCCCAGCGGCTCCGCTGGGAGTCATAACTCAGGACTCCCACTGCATGGCCCTGGGCGTGTCTGCGGGAGGCAGTCCCAGCGGCTCGGCCGGGGAGCCATAACTCAGAACTCCACTCCTGCAGCTGAGGCCCAAAGCGGCTCCGGGCGTGTCTGTGGGAGGCAGTCCCAGCGGCTCGGCTGGGATATAATAGACTGAGATTTCTGAACCAAATACTGGAGGGGTAACAGATAGTCCTGTTTCTCCCACTTACATATCTTGTATTCTTCTTGCTATCATTTATTGCTGTACCCTTCATCTATTCCTCCATACCGGTCTTCCACAACTCACTGTTGCCCTCTCTAGTAATAGCCAGCCCCTCTGGAATTCCTTTTTCATGCTTTCTAAGATCTAATAACCATATTCTAACTTCCTACTACCCCAATACTCTATCCTACACCCTACCCTCCACTGTCCCTAGCCCACCAATAGGAACTATAGACCCCTGTGCAAACTTATTGGCTACATAGTAGATTGTAAAAGAATTCATAATCGCTGTATATCATGACTAACCTGTAAGTGTATTTGGGAGCTGTTAGGAGCTTTTTAGTTTGAATATATATACTCCTTGTATTGTGATCAACCAATATTGAACCCTCCCATAAAAAAGTGGTACTGAAATCCTGCAGGGAATCTAAACACATATAGGTGTAAAAACTGTAACAACTTGGATCAACAGAGAAGGAAAGACACACTAGCAACATGAAAAAACAAGGGAAGAAAATGATTCAAACAAACCAAGATTCTTCAATATTAGAATCCATGGCCAGTACAGCTGAAGAAATGACAGAAAATGAATTCAGGATGTACATAAT